>CM077259.1:16636925-16711925 GCA_039654775.1 Spinibarbus caldwelli
ATCAGACTTAGTGTGAACGCTCCTTAAAGGGTTAGTTCACTCAAAAATGAAAATTCTGTCATTAATTACTCACCTTCATGTCGTTCCAAACCCGTAAGACCTTCATTCGTCTTCAGAACACAAATTAAGATATTTTTGATGAAATCCGAGAGCTTTCTGACCCTGCATAGACAGCAATGCAACTGACATGTTCAAGACCCAGAAAGGTAGTAAGAACATCGTTAAAATAGTCCATGTGACATCAGTGGTTCAACCGTAGTTTTATAAAGCTACGAGAATACTTTCTGTGCGCAAAGAAAACAGAAATAACTTTATTCAACAATTTCTTCTCTTCCATGTCAGTCTTCAACACGTCTTCATGAGAGTATCATGACGCCTTTCTTAGCTTCATAAAATTATAGCTGAAACACTGATGTTACATAGACTATTTTAACAATGTTCTTACTACCTTTCTGGGCCTTGAATGTGTCAGTTGCGTTGCTGTCTATGCAGGGTCAGAAAGCTCTCGGATTTCATCAAAAATATCTTAATTTGTGTTCCGAAGATGAATGAAGATCTTACGGGTTTGGAACAACATGAAGGTGAGTAATTAATGACAGAATTTTCATTTTTGGGTGAACTATCCCTTTAATTATGTGTAGTTTGGGCACATACAACTGTGAGGAGGCAGGGCTGCTGGGAATGGAGTCTGCAGTTGTGTGGAGCTGTATGGAAGAGGATGCCGTGTGCATGCTGTAGCCATCCTCGCTCTCGCTGGCTGGAGGATCCAGCTCTGTTTCCCCCTCTGGCTCGGAAAGATAAACTCCATCTCTATCCTCTTCTCCCCCGCAATCCTCAACTCCATCCCCTTCTAATCCAGCTTTCATCTCCGACACACTGCCCTCCTCTGCATCACTCACGGCCTCCTCCTCCTCTTTCACTTCCTGTCAACGAGGAGTGTAAAAAAATACTAAAAAGGGCAGAGTTAATGGATTCCGGGTCTACATGTACTCGTGGGTGGTACATTATGTATTAGCGTATGCAGTCACAGCATCACCACACCTTTGAGTGCTGTTTTATCACAGGGTCATCTTCTGACCGTGTATCTGGAAGAGAATGGAACATCTGTGAGTTCCTGCCAACTATCCTGTGAACTATCCCTTTAAGTGTTTTTAAATGCATTTTTAATTTGCAAAGTTTTTTTTTTTTTTTTTTTTACAAAATATTATGAATCATTATTTCTAAATACTGCTATGTTTGTTTGAGGTCACACCACTTGACATTTTACAACCTGAACTCATTGTCATTAAAATTAAGTTTTTTTCATTACAATAATTTCACAGTATGACACTACCTTACAACTTTGTGATTATGCACAAAAATAGATGACTTTTTATATTATTGTTTTTTTTTAATTTTTTTTAAAAAAACAATAATAATAATATTGTGAAATATTATTCAAATTCAAAATAAGAGTTTTCTATTTTAATATATTTTAAAATGTAATTTATTCCTGTGAGGGTAATGTCGAATTTACAGCAGCAATTACTTTAGTGTCACATGATACTACAGAAATCATTCTAATTTGCTGATTCTTATTATTATCAATGTTGAGAACATTTGTGCTGCTTAATATTTTTGTTGAAACTGTGATTTTCCTAGATTCTTTGATGAATTGAATGTTAAAAAAACAGCATTTATTTGAAATAGAATTCTGTCACTTTTAATCAATTTTAATGCA
The DNA here is from genome assembly GCA_039654775.1 of Spinibarbus caldwelli. Lineage (NCBI taxonomy): Eukaryota > Metazoa > Chordata > Actinopteri > Cypriniformes > Cyprinidae > Spinibarbus > Spinibarbus caldwelli. Next base: position 16,638,646 of record CM077259.1, read on the forward strand.
AACTTGCTCAATAAAAGTAATTTTAATTTAATTTATTTAATTTAAAAAATGAACTCATCCCAAGCTTTTGAATAGTAGTGTACAATGTTCATTTTCACCATTTTCAATATATTTAACTAATTTGCCCTAGTCTAACGCAAGCACAGAATACCTGATTGAGACAGTGTCCATTCATCAGTCTCCCTTTTGATCACAGCATGCAGTGATTCTGGCCGCCCATCCTGGGCTTCATCAGTGTGCTCCGGTCTGAGGGCATCTGGGTCTGAATGGGCTCCTGCTGTTGGAGTGGGGTCTTGAAGAACCGAGGGGACAGTGGTGGAGGGTGTCGTGTACCCCTGTGCGCAGCCACTGCTGGATCCACACATGTCAGGACCCTCTCGCTTCCCCTCTAACAGATGCAGGGAGTGTTGGTCTAGGTCCTCTGAAGTGCTGCAGGGCTCAGGGCCAATGGGCCTGAAAGGGTTGGGCTCCCAAGTCCCCGACAGGTTGTGACCTGTGTCTTCACACAGAGACAGAGCGGCTTCCACTGCTGCAGCGTCCAGTGCCTCGGCATTCTCGTCACCCTACATCAACACAGGATAAAGTTTTTTGTTGGACTATGCAAGAAATGTCAGACAGACGGAAAGATTTGAATGGTAATGGTTTAATGGCTAACTGTGTATTTCTGTAATGCCAACAAGTTTGATCCAGTTTGATGTTTTTATATATATATATATATATATATATATGTGTGTGTGTGTGTATATATATATATATATATATCTTTCTGCTCAATATACTGTTTTCTTGGGGCCAGTTTTACTAACAGCTTGTGCCAGCACAAACCGTCTTTTGGCATTAAAATAGTACTGTCAGGATTTACTAAAGACACGCAGTGACAAATTAGCATTGAAAAGATGTGGACACATTTATTTTTGCACCTGAACTTATTGAATATGCATTTGTAGGAGTTTCCCTTTCAGGCACAAAATTTATGGGAGGAGAGTATTCAAATGAATCATGCAACAAGATTTACTAACGTTTGCGCTCGTTAAATTACTGATATTTTCGGCATTATTTAATGGCCAAAAAAGGCATGTCTTAAACTATTTTTGAGCGCTTTAAATGGCTGCAATTATTGTTGTTAGGAGAAGGCACCTCAAAGAACAGAGAGTGCGTGGTAGAAGGGAGAGGATTTCTTCCACTTTCATTTATTTGGAATGCAAGAAGAACACGAAAATAGTTTGCCAAACCATGTTATTTTTAATTTGCTTTTAATTTTTTTTTCTTGTTTCTTTTTACAAATTCGTAAGAGTTCAAACTTGGAAATCTTACATACTTAAAAATTATTTGTTTAATTTAATAGAAAGTTCAAAAGAACAGTATTTAATTGAAATAGAAATATTTTATAACTTTTTTTGCATTTTTTTTTTTGGAAACAATTTTTTTTTTTTTTTAATTCAGCAAGGATGCATTTTTGAATGGTATGTGCAGTTATTTATATAAAAATGTTTATAATAATGTTTATAATTATATAATAGTATTTATGTATAAGTAATCACTATTGAGCTTTTATTCTGCACGGTTTCTATTGCTTTTTCTTTGAAACATAAATCATAATTACTTATACATAAATACTATTATATAACTACAAATATTATTATAAACATTTTATAATAAATAACTGCACATACCATTCAATAGTTCAGTCAGTATTTTATTTTTTTTTTGGAAACTACTTTTGTTCAGCAAGGATGCATTAAATTTTGACAGTAAAGACATTTATTATGTTACAAAATATTTCTAATTCAATTAAATACTATTCTTCTGAACATTCTATTTATGAAAGAATCCTGAAAAAAACAAAACACCTGTTTTTAACATTGATAATAGTAAGAAATTTTTCTTGAGCACCAAATCAGCATATATCATATATCTTTTTTGGATTGATTCAATTTCCAACTGGAATAATGGCTGCTTAAAATTTAGCTTTACCATCACAGGAATAAATTACATTTTAAAATAAATTACAATGGAAAACATTTTTAAATTGTAATAATATTTCAAAATATTACTGATTTTACTGTATTCTTGATCAAATAATATGTAATATTAAATATTGTATTTTAAAAATATAACAGTGGCACAAAAAAATATAAGTGGACATCATGAAAAAGAAATTTAATAATTTTAAAAAATCATAAATACCTTCTCTTCAATAATGGCTATAATGTCACCAACTGTCTCTAAGTCCAGCTCTTCTGCCATATAGGACACAGTCACCAGGTCCTCCTCTCCTAAATCCGCCTCCTTATTATCCACTGAAGCACTGGGGCCTCCATCACCTCCTGTTTAAAATATTAGACACATATTAAACCCACTTTAGACAGTGGATTTAGACAAACATTTGTGTTCCAACACACCAAACAAACAAGAGACAGTCGAACAAAAGTACAAAATAGTTGCTATGATCTAAAGATGGGAAAAGGATAAGACAGTGTCTAGAGTCTAGAGACCTGCGCTGAGCGGGGCAGCGGTGTCCACTGCAGAGGTGGCAGTGCTGGGGGCGGAGTCTGCAGTGGCCAATGAGCTCAGCTGAGAGGGAAATTGGGCGGGGCCAGCTTCCAGCAGACGAGACAGTGTGGGAGCACCTGAGACACACGCGTACAAACACAAGTGTGGCACGATGTACCCACACACACACACAACTGGCTTTAAACTGGAAGAGATACTCATATCATGACTCTAATACATAAAGACAGAAAACGCAAAGATGCTGATGGTACAGAATTTGTCACTTTGTATCTACTGCTCAGCTGCTAAACTGTGACATTGCTAGACACGCTATACTATACTAACAAGTGTGTATGAAAGAATACCTGTCGCTGCCTGAGAGGCAGGTAGTGAAGAAGTCATCATCTGATTATCGTGACTCCCTGTAAGTTGACTGGACGGAGATTCTCCCTCAACTGCCTGCAATAAGGATTTTCTGTAAATTGCCAACGTTTAAATGTCACTGACTCACAAAAACATATTCCAAACAATAATATTCTAGTGAGAAGACATTTGTGTGTCCACACTAAAATCAAAACAGCTCAGATATATGTTAATGAAACAGTTGTATCACTTTTACAGGGTTCCCACACTTCATGATGTTTCCAGTCATTCGTTAAATTACGAATAAGGATTTTAAAATGTTTTTATAGAGATTGCTCTCACATAGAGTAATTTCTAGCCAAAGAAATAATTACAGAATGTGAGCAAATTTATATTGACTATATATATCTGCACAATTTTTTTCATGACCTCTTAATATTTTATTGATTTTCAGGCCTGAAAACCACCCTTTTGACATTACCTGAAATTTTGGGTTATTCAGAACCGTAGGAACCCTGCTTAATTTAATTTAATTTAATTTAGTTACACTTCATTTTAAGGTGTCCTTGTTACAGTGTAATTATACATTTAAGTACTGAGTAATATTAATTAACTACATATACTTACTATATGGTTAGGGTTAGGATTAGGGTTTAGTTTAGTGTTACTTGCATGTAATTATGCATAATTTATTGTTATTATAATAGTAAGCACATGTAACGTAACAAGGACAACTTAAAATAAAGTGTTACCTTTTATTTATTTATTTTTAAACTTTATCATAACATATTGTTAGAGCCCAAGTAAACACTACTATAATACTGTTCAAAAGTTTGAGATCAGTCTTTCTTGTTTTGTTTGTACACTTTTGTTTAGAAAGGATGCATTAAATTGACTAAACATGTATAATATTGCAAAAAATATATATATATATTTTTAAATAAATGCAGATCAATTCATCAAAGAATCCTCCAAAAAAATATCTCAGGATTTTCACATAAATATTAAGCAGTACAACCATTTCAACACTGATAATAATAAGAAATGTTTCTTGTGCAGCAAATCAGCATATTAGAATGATTTCTGAAGGATTATGTGACACTGAAAACTGGAGGCTGCTGAAAATTCAGCTTTGCGTCACAGGAATGAATTACACTTTGAAATATATAAAGATTTTAAAAAGCTATATTGAATTGTAATAATATTTCACAGTTTTTCCTGTATTTTTATCAAATAAATGCTGCACTGAATAATAAGTGCAGCCTTGAATAAATGCAGCGTAAGAGACTTGTTTCAAAAACATTAAAAAATCTTACTGACCCCAAACTTTGAACACATGGAATCTGTACATTTTTCTGCATACTCTTCACTTAAAACCAGCAGAATTGAATTAAATATCATACAATTTTAAACAGATCTTATTGGTAGCTAAAAGTATTACTAAATTAGCCAGGATACGTGTAGAACTTTGTGAATGAATCTCCTTGGATTTCTATAGTTTAGATGCAGATTCCATGCAGGCCTGCTGATTTACAAACAAATGTGAGGAATTCTGACCAGTCTGGGGCTGGTGGGCAGAAGACTGCCCTTCTTCAGCAGTTCTGACAGGAGAGGTGAGGGAGGCGGCGTGATTTTCTGACCCAAAAGCTTCTTCTGTGTTGATTCATCTAGCAGTGACCCCAAACTCACCTCTACCACTCCAGGGCCTGGCAACTCCGTCAGAGGCACAAACACTGTTGATCCTGCCCCCTGCACCGGGGAGGGATGACTATTAAAATAAATGATGAATTCAAATGACAGAATTAAAATCTAAAAATTCAAAACAAAGAAACACACAGTGGTGCTAGGATCTTCAGATGGATCTCCAATAGGAAAATCCAGGCTTGGAGAGCAGGCTCCAGAAAGCGAGCGCACTGTCACAGTGGGCACACGTTTAGGAGTGTTCTTCACTGCCTGCCTGGCTGAAAAGAAAAGATAAACAGCTCTTACTATTAAGCATTTATGATTAACTGAAACTACATTCATGAATAACGGTTTTTGCCTCATATAGAATCTCAGATTTGCTCAATTATGTAATAAATGCTTCAGTATACCTTAATTATTTTATTAACTCGTGTCTTTAAGAGAATGTGACCAAACCAAAGCAATGCTGATGACACTTTGTGGGCTTTCTTTATATACCCTGGTACGCTGCATCTGTGGCTTTTCTTTTCACCTCAGCTTCCTCTTCCTCTTGTTTTCTGCTCCTAATGGACATACAGAATTTAAATCGCTAAACTGACAAACTTTCACTTACAAGGAATCTTAAAAGAATCTTAAAGGATAATTCATTCAAATGAAAATTATATGATTAATTACTCAGCTTCTTATTGTTGCAAACCTGTGGAATTTTTTAAGGATCTTAACATACAACAGGTCATAGTGACCATAGGCTTTCAAGTTTTGTTACTGTTAACTAAAACTATAAAAATAGATAACTGAAATAAAGCTGAAATAGAATAAAACAACTCAACCCCCCAACAAAATAAATTTAAGTTACTAAAACTTAAACGACAATGAAAATAAGTTAAAGCTAAATAGTTTTTTTTTTAACAAAAGGCACTAACAAACTTATGAAAACTTAAACTAAAATTAAAATGAAAACTGAAAATATAAAAATTTAACCTCAAAATATTAATAAATACTACAATAGTTTATAAATTGTATGACCATGCCATGTGCTATATTGATATGATTTGCATATGTGAGGAACATAATGATAGTCACTGTGAACTGTTGTGAATGAAAAAGATCTATGTTAATAAAAAAAACTAAACTAAAATAAAATAAAAATAAATGACTATTCTGGGTGGAACTATTCCTTTAAATGTGTTATGTTTATAGCATATTGAAAGATAAAACTGCCTGGGTTGATGATGGATACACATAGTACAGTGATTCTTACCGTACAATTTCCTCCCATAGCTCCTTGAGTTTAGAGTCCAGATGTCCTGCCTGGATGAGTTCAGTTTCTCTCTTCAGTTTCCTAAAGGGACAAAGCAATAGAGTCAGCAGACAGCAGGTATTGCTCCATGTAAGCATGTGAACATCTAGTACCTGTGCTTCTCTTGTGTGTCCTTGATTAGTCGCTTCAACTCCTCTATTCTCTCTGCTGTCAACCTACGGACGATTACATCTTCCACCGTCTCAACCACCTCCCCTTTCTCACCTCGCTTTCTCCTGTAAATGTGCACACATATACACTCACCATTAAGTGTTGTCAGGAACGGAGTGGATGTTGGAACGCGAATGAACAGGAAGTGGACTCACTTTGGGGCCTCAGTTGTCTCCAGGAGCTCAGAGTATTGTGAGGCACAATGCTGGGAAACAGGGAGGAAAAAAAGAGTGTGTTATATATATATTTGTTTCTTTTTCATTTTGCATTTACTTGTACTTTTACTTTCAATACTTAAGAACGTTTAAGATAAAAAAAAATACTTTCGTACTTAAGTACAATAAATATCACATACTTTAAGACTATTACTCAAGTAATATTCTAAACGGTGACTTCAACTTCTACCAAAGTCATTTTCTGGTAAGATATCTGTACTTTTACTTGAGTATGGCTTTCAGGTACTTTATACACCACTGATTACTGTGATGTTTTTATCAGCTGTTTGGACTCTCATTCTGGCGGCACCCATTCACTGCAGAGGATCAATTGGTGAGCAAGTGATTTAAAGCTAAATCTCTAACCCATGAAGAAACAAACTCAATTACATCTTTGATGGCCTGAGGATGAGTACATTTTCAGCAAATTTAAATTTTTGGGTAAACTGTTCCTTTGAGTTTTCCATGTTGTTGGATTACCTTTTGAGAGAACCAGTCAGGAGGGCGTCCAGGTTCTGCAAATGGCTTAATGGCTCGGCTCACAGACACCCTAGAACAACACCCATGTACAGAAACACATGACTGTGATGGTGCATGTTAAATTAGACTGATTTGAGAAAAGCCAGATTTGCTTTATTGAAATTAAAGCAGTGGTTCTCAAGGGGGTCCTTTATAATTAACTTAAATAAATAAGAAATATATAAGTAAGAAAATTACATTGAAAAAATACAAACAAACAAAAGAAAATACAAAAATACATTTCTTACATGACTCTAATATATATATATATATATACAGTCAAATCAAAAATTATTCAGACACCAGATATCATTTTTTATATTTTTTACTAGTGGGTGCAGGACACTATAGTTCATTTATGTAAGTGAGGATAGCAAAATAAAGTAATCTGTGACATATTATACCCAAAAAATTTTCATACAGTGGACTACCAGTAAAATTGATAAAAAATTTGGGACCAAAAATTTGATTTGACACTTTGACTTGACCATGTTTTGTTAACATACCTTTCTATCAAAGTTATCTGATATTATCAAGATTAATTTGTTCTGGCACAGTTCTTGTCACATTTTATTACCATTTTCTAAACTATAGCGAATAAACTGATAGTGTGAGAAATCATGAAGGTGTCTAAATAAATTTTGGTTTGACTGTATATATACGTTTTGGAACAAAACAAGCATTAAAATAACCCAAAACAGCAAGATATTTACAATATATAATATCTTTTTTTTATATTTATATATACTACATTTACATTTTTAGTTCTAAAAAAAAAAAATTACTGGGAAGAAACTGTGAGTCATTTTTAATCCTTATCCTTAATCTGTATCCAATAAATCACAAAATATTGTTGTGGACAGTGGGGGGCCTTGAAGTCAAAAAGGCTGAGAACCACTGAATTAAAACAATGTTAAAAAAATAAATAAATAAAATAATAATTCACCAGTTTTGGTCTCCACTCTTCATGACAGAGGAGGCGAGACACAGCTTTTCTCTAATTGACCATGGCTCTGTTGGGCCCAACAGCAATTTATGTTCTGTCCAAAGAATAAAAAGGCAGAATGAATGCATTTCAAGAGTAAACAGCATTCAAGCACATCTGTATGTGTTGCGCTGCGGGATGCATTATACAAGAGTGAGTGGGCAGTTTGACAACTAATGACGCATCGGCATCTTACATTCCTCTAACAGATGGGAAATGTAATGTTCTCATGAAAGCTAGTCATAAATGTGTCATTTTTATAACGCGTCCAGCGATTCGGCCAATGAGCGTCATTGTAATCAATGACTTCTGCGTGTTAAATCCTGTAACACCTATGCACGCGCTTGACATGCATCAATTCTAATCTGCCCTCCTCCTCACGCAGGACATACGCGTGCATGCATGCCTATAATGAAAATATAGAGAGCAATACTCACTTCCAACTCCGCTCGCCATTTTGTCATGACTGGACTGTTTTCTATTGCTCCTTTGGCATGACAAGTGTCTGGCTATCAAATGTAGGAAATGTACATTTTCTTCCAACAATCATTTTGCTCTAAAGGTCTGCATAACCCCAATGTAGTTAAGTCACATGTTTGCTGAATTTATAAAAGTTTATCATTTTGACAATATTATCAATATATATATATATATATATATATATATATATATATATATATATATATATATATATATATAACAATATTATCAATAATATTTCGTATTGGTATGTTATTTTCTTCTGCTTACAAAATTCATTTGTGAATGAAAGCTTATTTTAGATCCATATAATGCAATTTTTGGAACGTAAAGAACAATCTATTATGAAATTATTTGTTTTATTTAGAAATGTCGTGTATATAAAAACAAGTGGATACTTTCCTAAACAAAATTCTTTCATTTTATAAATGACTTAAAATTATACATAAACCTTTTGAAACAACTAACACTAGAATAGCATTACCTTAATTTCAGTGTTTTTAAAACATTACATTTGGCAGCTAATGTGACTATGTAATACATCTTGTTCTAGTGGCATTGAATAGAAAAATGTTCCCATGTACTGTGAATTAAAAAGACAAGTTAAAAACGAAAGAATATTATTTTGGAATCAACACCAGTGCAAGCAAATGTTTACTTTGGATAATTTTATTTCAGTATGATAATCTGAGGTATTATATGCTATTAAAAGCGATTTTACCACAAATCTGTCATAAACTAAAAATATTAATAAGAAGAAGAAGTAATGAGTTTGTTCATAAACAAACATTTTATTGTAGCTTTTATTTTGACCGGCTGATCCTTACCGGAAGTGAAAATAATAAAATATATTTATTCAGATACATTCATTCAGAACGAACTCTCTGTCGTTTTGAATTGCCAAGTCGTTTATTATGGGTTATTATTAACTGTATTGTTTCTACTATTTAGCGAACACTGAATCCAGTATGAATGAAAACAAGTACGCTTCATGTGTGACACCCGTGAAGTGTACTTCGTCAAGGGGGATTAGCTCAGATGGTAGAGCGCTCGCTTAGCATGCGAGAGGTAGCGGGATCGATGCCCGCATCCTCCATTATTATCATTTTTCTCAGTTCTGGGAATATACTATTAGTGGTTACAATACAGATAAATATTCCACGAATAAAACAAGCAGCTGGGTTAAAATACTATACAAATAGACTTGATTTAGATCAAATGCTTGTCTAAATAAAAACGTTTACTTTGAATTTTATGTATAAAAATAAAAATAACAATAATATATAATAATAAAATACTTTTTAAAAATATATACAATTGTTTTTATTATAAAGCACATGTTTCTTTGTTTAGTTTAAACATTTTGGAAAGGCGCTGTTTTAGGCACGCTTTGGTATTAAGTACGTTATCCTAGTGTGAAACTTTCAGTCGAGTAGAGGAGTCGCGCAGGATAGCGGCCGGCGATATTCAAGGCTTAAACTTTATAATTGATTAGTGCAAACACGTGGGAATATCTCAAGGAGGTAAAGATTTCGGACTCTTTGTTGGTGTGATCTGTTGCCTAGAGTTTGTAGTTGAAAAAAAACAAAAAACAAAGATGAAAGACAGAAGACCAAGAGACCAAGATAAAAGGATGCTTTCATTTACAACAGAAAACAGAGATTTAACAGAGGATGTTATGAAAGTTGTCAAAGCATGTGATATGCATTCCTACACTAATTCCAACGGAGGAGTTATACCGCAAAGAATGGAAAAGCTGAACCTACACTCTCTGAATTGCAAGACAACATTGTGAGACTTGTGGCTGAAAAAATAAATAAATAAATAAAAGACAATCTTGCAAGCTTGATAAAGAAAAAGGCAGACACCATCGAAGCCTTAAAAGAATCATCAGAGTTTCTCTTCAACCAAGTTCAAGACATGAAAACAGAAATAACAACGGTTAAGAAGACAATAAGTGGACTGGAGCAGTGGTTCCCAACCTCGTTCCTGGAGGCCCCCCAACACTGCATGTTTTCCATGTCACCTGAATCAAACACACCTGATTCAGATCATCAGCTCATTATTAGAGACTCCAAGACCTGAATTGGGTGTTTCAGACAAAGGTGAGATGCAATATGTGCAGTGTTGGGGGGCCTCCAGGAACTAGGTTGGGGACCACTGGTCTGGAGCAGTGATTTTCAATCCTGTTCCTCGGGACCCACTGCTCTGCACATTCTGCATGTCTCTCTTATCTGACACAATCATTTGAGTTCAAGGAGCTCTTTCCTAATGAGCTGATGATCTGAATCAGGTGTGTAAATCAGTGAGACATGCAAAATGTGCAGAGCTGTGGGTCCCCAGGAACTAGGTTGGGAACCACTGTTCTGGAGGACAGGTTGAACAAAATGGAGCGCTATCACAGAAGATGGAACCTGAGGCTGTATGGTCTGCCAGAGCAAGACGGAGAAGACGTTAAACATCTGCAAGACGGTCATTCAAGACTCCGGAGAGGATCTGCGCTCCCAAACTGATGTAAGCCACAGGATCGGACGGAGAGAGGACGGCAAAACTCGACCGGTGATAGCAAGATTTACATCCAGATCAACCAAAGAAAGAGTTTGGAAATGCGCAAAGAACTCTGAATTCCTCAAAACAAAGAAGTTGTAGTTCTGCGAAGACTTGACCACAAAAGACAAAGAGAAGCGTAACGTTATTAAACTGTGGCCACAAATTGAAGAGGCACGAAAGCTTTTTTCGTTGGAGCCAGAGCCGTCCCTGATATGTCGTTAAGGAGAAGAATGCTGGTTAATTTGTATGCCTTTTGTTAAGAAATTTATTTTATTTTAAATCGCGTCTAGTGACGTGCTAGATCATACAGTATACCTAAACTTTGAATTACGAAAGGCCAGAGAGTTATAATCCAATGTTTGCTTGTTAAATACTTTGCACTCAAAAGGTGTAGAAAATCATTTTGTTTCTTTGTTCTACTTAAAACCTACGTTTTTGTGTTAACTTATTGTTCTACTTTGCACTTAGTCTTTTTCCTTGTATTCACTTATTGTGAGGGGTATACGAGAACAGATTAAGAGGAAAGCTGTATTTTTGTTTTGTAAATCTTTCAAGGCAGATTTTTATTTTTTATTTTTACAAGAAACATGCTTTAGCCTCAGATTTTAATTTCTGGAAAAATCAGTGGAGAGACAATATACGGATGTCTTATGGAAACAGTAAATCAGCCGGTGTTGCTATATTAAAGGGATCCTTTCAGGGGAAAATCCTAAAAAATGTAGTTCATGACTCAGGAAGATGGATAATTTTAGTTGGTGAATTTATGGAGGAAATTTTTATTTTAGGTAATATACAGTATATGGTCATAATGACAGCCAAAGAAACACACTTCTATTTGCTGAATTTGAAGAAAAAATAAATGCCTGAAGTTCTTTTGTTAATGCTAAACTAATATTGGTGATTGGAACTGCATAAATGACCCTATTAAAGACTGTCATCCTCAAAGATCCATAAGAGGCACTTATGGAAAATTTAATAATCTCTGTTTGCATTTAAACTGATGTGATGTGTAGAGACTAAAAAATCTACATCAAATCCAGTTCACTTGGAACAACAAAGATTTATCTAAGAGATCTAGGATTGATTTTTGGCTCATTTCAAATGATTTATTAGATAGTGTGGAAGAAATAGAACCCTCGGTTTTTTCTGATCATAATATGATCACTTTAGCAATATGCATAAGGAATAGATCAATTAAATTTAAACCAAATTATTGGAAATTAAATAATACACTTTTAAGTGATAAATTATTCAAAGAACAAGCCATAAAAATTATAAATGGAAAATGTCAAAAGCAAAAAAAGATTAAATATATGGCAAACATTGGGACTATAAAAAAATTTCAGATTCGTAATATGGCCATCAAAAGGGGAAAACAATTATCTAAGGAAAAAAGAATGAGACAAGACAGGAAATAATTTTTATTTATGAAAGGGACGAGCAAACGCAAGCTGATATTAATATGTTAATTGAATTACAATCTGAATTGGATAATATCTATCAAAATTTGGCACGGGAGGCTTCGTTCCTTCTAGACGGAAACGGATAGAACGTGGTGAAAGGAATACCAAATATTTTCATAATTTAGAAAAAAGAAATGTTAGTGTTAATAATATAAATAAACTTAAAATTAATGAGCAGATATCCGAAGAGCCTAAAACAATTTCTGATTTTGTGGAAGAATTCTATTTAAAAAAAACTATATTCTGAACAAAGTAGCCATAGATCAAATTTTCTTTCTCATATAAAAAATGTTGCACAAGGTATTGACGAAACACAGAAAGAAGTTTGTGATTAAGATATATCCTTAGAAGAATTAAAAAAGAACATTAGTAAGTTAAAAGACAATAAATGACGGCTTAACAGATTAATTTTATAAAGTATTCCAAGATTACATTTCTGAATTTTTGTTATTGGTTTTTAAGGAAGCTGTAGAAGCCTGTAAGCTCCGCCCATCTATGTGTCAAGGCCTAATTACATTGTTACCTAAACCCAATAAGGACTGTTTGCTTCTTGACAGCTGGAGGCCTATAACAACTGTTGGCTCACATTTTTGCACAAAGAATAAAGTTATGTTTAGATACAATCATAGAAGATAGTCAGCCATTATGCAAGGACAACATATTAGCAATAATATTAGATTAATCTTAGATTTAATTGATTATAAGGATTACATAACTGATAACAGTTACATTTTATTTATAGATATATATAAAGCCTTTGATACTGTAAAACATAATTTTTTATTTGATTTACTAGATTTTTTTGGTTTTGGTCAATACTTTAAAAGGGCGATACAAACTTTATACAATGACTGTAATAGTTCAGTTAAACTCCCACATGGGGAACAACTCTTCGATGTAGTATTTCTCGAGGCATAAAACAGGGAGACCCGACAGCTCCCTTTTTATTTCTTTTAGTTATGCAAACGATGGCTTTACATTTGCATAACGATTCCTCAGACAGAGAAATTAAATGCTGTCATCTTGCTGATGATACAGCTATCTTTTTGAAAGATATATCAGAGGTTAAGAAAACTATAGACTGCCTTAATATATTTTCTAAAGTGTCAGGTTTATTTTTAAACATTAAAAAATTTACCCTTTTTCCACTTAAAGATGATGGTATTCCTTTTACCCAATTTGAAGGTATTCCAATTAGAGAGGAAGTAACTTATCTTGGTATCAATATTTACAAAGATCAGTTAAACAGAGTACAATCTCATTTCCAACCCCTTATGTTGAAAATTAAAAAGAAATTTGATATGTGGCTCATGAGGGATTTATCACTCAAAGGTAGGATTCTTTTGTCCAAAACCGAGGGGTTATCTTGTTTAGTTTATCCTGCTAAAGTATTAGATGTACCAAAATCTTTTCTTTAAAAAAAATGGATTCAACTCTATTTAATTTCATATGGAAAAACAAGCCTCACTATTTAAATAAAAATAATTTATGTAATTCGTATAATCAAGGAGGTTTGAATGTGCTTGATTTTGTTACGTCCAATACAATTTTCAAGTTGAACTGGATTAAACATTATATTAAACATAAAGATGAGATATATAATTATATAATTCCAAATCTTATTTTTGAAAAAGTTGGAAGCATAGAGTTTCTTTTGAAGTGTGATTTTGAAGTCAACAGACTCCCTATTAAGTTATCTAATTTCATAGACAGGCTCTTTTATATTGGATTCTTATATACAAACATAATTTTTCTCCCCATAGGCCGATAATTTGGAATAATAAATATGTTAAATATAAGAACAAATCAATTCTCTATACTAATTGGGTTAAAAATGATGTTCTAATAGTCTCACAGTTGATAAATAATGAAGGATATTTACTTACATACTGAATTTTTAGAGAAATTTGGTATTACAATACCTCCGTGTGAGTATAGTATTGTATTTGATGCAATACCAGCAGGATTTGTGAGGCTTTTAAAAGGCTTCAGTGAAAAAAGAGATCTTATTAAACGGTATTGATATCAAAGATAGAAAATGTAATAATACATTTTGATTCATTGCCCTGCAACATTTTGATGTAAGTACTTCTGGAATAATCATTTTGAGAATATCAACTGGAAATTGATTTGGACTTATAATACCAAATTCTGTGTCACAGATAAAGTTAATGAAGTTTACTTTAAAATTATACATATAATTTATCCAACTAACCAGTTTCTCAAGAGATACAGAGCTGATTTCTCTGAATGTTGTGTCTTTTGTGGAATGGATGTAGAGTTTTTTCGAATGTATGCACGTTAAATTTTTCTGTATTGATGTTGAATATTTATTTACTATGTTGAGTGGATCTAAAATTAATATGAGAAAAAGAGATGTTATATTTTATTTTGATAAAAAAAAAGATATGGATAAGAGTCACATTTTTATGCTAAATCTTCTAATATTGTTAGATAAGTTTTATATACACAAATGTAAATGGTCAGAAAGGAAGCCCAGTATCTCCCACTTTAAAGTTGACTTGAGGATTTATTTTGAATCTCTTCAAGGCTTTTCAAATCGGAAAGCAACCAGAACTATGGACACGCTCAAAGAACTAAACTCCTCTTTTCTATTGTGATTATTGATGTATACCCTCCTTGTTATTAGTTTTTTTTTTATTTTCCCCTTTTCTTTTTTGTTTTGTTTTTTTCTTCCAGAAAACATGAACACCGTTTGTAATATTTTGTTATACTTTTAAATGTTAATTGTTCAGCATATACAGTTAATAATAATAATAATAAAAAAATCAGTGAAGTACAATAGCATATCAAATACAGTAATGTCGACCAAAACACTGACATATACACAGTAATAACCCAACAACAATTACATTTAAGCAAAATAAATTACAGTTTTATTTCAGAAGCAACACGTTGGTTCCGAATGCGGAAGTGGGCGTGGAAACTCACCGGAAGTTGTCATGTTCTTCTCTGAATGAGAGAAGCAGAAAAACGTTCAAACCTGACCACGCCGAGCAGAGAAAATACTAATTATATCAAGGTATCATTTATGTTATTTGTTTTTTAAAAATTAATATTCACAATGTACAGTTTAGTAGTGTTACAGGCTCAATTGCTGTTTGCGTTAAAGGAGTATTTGTTGTGAAGCTGCCGGCCTTCAGAGGCCTGCTTGCGCTCTTTGTTTGAGTGCTGGCCGTCTGTAATGCGCCTTCATAACAGAGTCAGTAACCTTAGATGCTGGTTTTGTTCCATAGTAAACATTAGTGGTTAGTTAGTTTAATAATGTTATATATTTAAAGCGGTTCCGGCGCCAGCTACCAGTAAAGCTGGAAGTGAACACCTCTAATGTAAATAGTCTGTGTGCTTGCAGTCACTGACTTGAGTGTTTGTTTTCTCGGTATTTGTTTTCCTAATCAGTAATGCTTGAGTGGTGTATGATCATTTTTTTTCTTCTCTAGCTTGAAAGCAGATTTATTGTGTTATCATGGCTGATGATGATGGATTTGTCGTCCGGGTTCGGGGTTTGCCTTGGTCGTGCTCTGTAGAAGAAGTGTCCAGGTTTTTTTCAAGTGAGAATGTGGAGTCTGCATACTGATCCTCATAATACTCTTGAGTATTTTTAGATTTAAAATTAACAAGTTGAAACATCTCTTTTCAGGCTGCAAAATTGGCAACAATGGAACAGCCATCCACTTTACATACACACGAGAAGGCAGACCAAGTGGAGAAGCATTTGTGGAGTTGGAGTCAGAAGAAGACTTGAAAAATGCAATCAAAAAAGACAGAGAAACAATGGGGCATAGATATGTGGAAGGTATGACGTTCAGAGTTTATGTACGCTAGCATTTAGAAATTTGGGGACAGTAAGAATTTGTATTTTTTGGAAAGAAATTGCTTTTTCAGCTTGGACACATTACATTTTCTATTTATAAAAGAATTCTGAAAAAAAAAAAAGCATGGTGGTTTCCACAGAAATAATATGCACTGTTTTTGACTATGATAAGAAAAATGTTTCATCAGCATCAAAACAGCATATTAGAATGATTTCTGAAGAATCATGTGAAACTGAAGACTGGAGTATTGACATTTTTAAAATGTATTTAAATAAAAATTTAAGAATTACTTTAAACTGTAATAATACTTAACAGCATTACAGTTTTACTCTATTTTTTGATCAAATAGATGCAGCCTTGTTGAGCATAAAAGGCTTGCTTAAAAGCATTACCAACCTCAAACTGTTGAACGGTAGTGTAAATCGCAGCACTACCTCACAGTTTGAATTGTCCTCTTTCTGTTGTTCTTCTCAGTATTCAAATCAAACAATGTGGAAATGGACTGGGTTATGAAGCACACAGGTCCAAACTGTCCAGAGACTGAGGGAGACGGACTGGTCAGATTGCGCGGCCTTCCTTTTGGATGTAGCAAGGAAGAGATTGTGCAGTTTTTCTCAGGTATTTTCAAACTCTTCCCTGCAGCCCTTCACATAGTCATCGGGAGAAGTAATGGCCATGCGTAGTCCTCATTGAGGTGAATTTGACCATTCCCATGGTTGCTAGAATAACTTGACACATTAATTCGTCAGTTAATTGAGAACTGTTGCCTTACATTATTCTGCTACATTAGGAATATTCCTTTGTTAGCCACCAACTTTTGGGATGGCCACTTTATCATCAAGTGTAAGCCAAGTTAGTGGAATGCTGGTCCACTTGTAGGCCAAGTGATGGAACTCTCCCAGTAGGCTTTATTGCAATATGCTTCTTTGTTTTAATTTCTTATTTTCATTCAAGAAAAGAACAAAACAAACTTTGTAAATGGGAATGTGATTTATTTAATATGTCCCCGTTGGGGTTATCTGTCCTTGGGTTGAAGGGTTGGAAATCGTGCCAAATGGGATAACATTGCCGGTGGACTTCCAGGGGAGGAGTACGGGGGAGGCCTTCGTGCAGTTTGCTTCACAGGAAATAGCTGAAAAGGCTCTAAAGAAACACAAGGAAAGAATAGGGCACAGGTGGGGTTGGATGGTTAAGCTGTTTTTCATGTGGTGAACATCTGCTACAGTAAACATTCAAAGTGGTATGCACCATGAACTTACATGGACACGCACACGTCTTTACCAGAGGGCTCCCAGGGCCTTGGTGGACTCCTACTCTTTTGTTTTCCTGTGTGTCATGAAAATGTCTGGATTCAAAAAGGCTGAATGCATATTTAGTGCATAGCAATGGTGCACTTGGGCATCATGGGATTTTCTAATTCTTAAGCATGCAAACAAGTGCCTTGCAGCAGCCAGTTTGAATACCATTTTAGACTGGATTGTGTAACGGGTCGATATTTATTGTCATACTGAAGTAAATGTTAGAGTTTAATGCATGGATGGCACAGCAAAAGGATTCAGCAATGATAATATTAAAGGAATAGTTCAGCCAAAAATGAGAATTTGCTGAACATTTATTTGCCTTCAGGGCATCTAAGATCATCAGAACATATTTGGAGAAATTTAGCATTACATTACTTGCTCACCAATGGATCCTCTGCAGTGGATGGGTGCCGTCAGAATGAGAGTCCAAACAGCTGATAAAAACATCACAGTCCGCCAACTAACGTCTACTGAAGTACAAAGCTGCCTGTTTGTAATAAATCCATCATTAAGCTGTTTTTAACTTCAAACCATTCCTCTATCTGCAATATTGCTTTCTCCAGTAAAAAAGTCATCTCAATCAGGAGAGAAATATGCACAGATTAAGCACTGAAAAGAGTTTTAAACAAATATCAATGGATTTTGATGTGAGAGGACAACAAGGGATATTTTATTTCTGTTTTTTAACTGGAGGAAGTGTTATGGATTGTGGACCATTTAAAGTTAAAATGCCTAATGATGGATCCATTGGTAAGCAAGTGATGTAATGCTAAATTTCATTAAATTTGTTCAAATGAAGAAACAAACTCTTCTACATTTTGGAATGCCTGAGGGTGAGTAAATTTTCATTTTTGGGTGAACTATCACTTTAAAGGTATACTTTTTTTTTTTTTGTTTAATTAAAAAGGGCCAAATGTTCTTTTATAAAGCTCTAGAATGGAGACGTATACAATAAGATGAAGTCAAGTATGTGCAATATCAAACTCAAATGCATGTATATTGTACATGTAGCACAGGGGAATGTTCACAGTATCGTATTTTTTATTTTTTTTTTCCTTTGGTGTCCATTTTACTTCTGAACAGGAGTGTTTGTGTTGAGTTCTTGCATTGCACCTTAATTCTCATCTGTACGGTTGTAGGTATATTGAGATCTTTAAGAGCAGCCGAGCTGAAGTACGGACACATTATGAACCCCCACGTAAAGGCATGGGCATGCAGAGACCTGGGCCTTACGACCGACCCAGCGGAGGAGGCCGGGGTTACAACGGCATGAGTCGTGGGGGATCCTTTGACCGAATGCGACGTGGAGGATACAGTGGAGGTGAGACCAGCTTCTTTTGCCGATGTGCCACAATTTTGTGCTTTAGCCATCCTGCATATGTTTTTTTTTTTTTTTTTTACTCATTTTACTTGTGTATTTTTTAAATAGGAGTGTCAGATGGACGTTATGGTGATGGTGGTAATTTTCAGAGTACCACAGGTCATTGTGTTCATATGAGGGGATTGCCTTACCGGGCAACAGAACCCGACATCTACAATGTAAGTTGGCGCCGTTTGATATGCATGGTTTTTATATAAATGTTGTGGACATTTAGAAATATATTAAATTTGGATATAAAAAAAGTATGCATGTTTAAATTAAGTTGTTTTGTTTGTTTGTTTGTTTTTGACCCTTTTTGTGCAGTTTTTCTCTCCTCTGAACCCGGTGCGTGTGCACATTGAGATTGGTCCAGATGGGCGAGTAACCGGTGAGGCTGACGTGGAATTTGCCACACATGAAGATGCAGTGGCTGCAATGTCAAAAGACAAAGCAAACATGCGTAAGTTAGGTGTAACCTGACTATAAATAATGCTTTTTGTGTTACTGATATTAAATATGGGAATTTTACAAATTTTAAACAGTCCAATTTTTCCTTTTCAGAACACCGTTACGTTGAGTTATTCTTAAACTCAACAGCAGGGGGCAGTAATGGGGGCTACGGAGGGCAGATGATGGGGGGAATGGGTAAGTTAATGGTGTAAATATTGTGACTTTGTATATAAAGTTGAGAAGCTGATGTGATATTAATGTCACAATAATGAGGGTTTCTGCAGGTCTTAAAAAGGTCTTTAATTTGGTGCTTTTATAAATAAAAGTAGTTTGTTTTGTTTTCCAATACAAATATCTAACATGCATAAATCAAGATACATTTACTTGAGATGCAAATTGAAGATATGTAGTCTTGTTTTCTGGGAAATTGAACAAAATTAAATGCTATTTTTAGTTTAAAACAAGAATGAAAACCTGTCCATGGGGTGTTATCTATCTCTATAGATGGGGTGTTATATATATATATATATATATATATATATATATATATATATATATATATATATATATATATATATATATATATATATATATATATATATATATATATATATATATATCGATCGATCGATCGATCGATCGATAGATAGATATAGAGAGAGAGAGATGGATATATATAACAAGAAACTTGTTTCTATATGTGTATATGTGTATATGTGTGTGTGTGTGTATATATATGTATATGTGTGTATGTTGTTATTTTTTTCTCTTAGGAAGCCAGTCGTCTTATGGACATGGAGGGCAGCAGATGGGTGGAGGCTACACTGGAGGATACAGCAACCAGTCCAGCATGGGAGGCTACAGTGACTACAGTGCGTTTTAACTTTGTACTTTTTTGATTGTATATTTCTAATCTGGTTCTCACACATTTATTCCTGTACTTCAACAGATAGCCAGGGTGGAATGAACAACAGTTATTATGGCAGCAGCCGCGGATCAGTCGGCATGAATGGCATGGGAGGGGGCTGGGGCATGTAGACGCATCTGAAGGAATATATTTGAGTGTTGACTCGTCTCGATTTTGCTGAGGCCTTCTGGTTTTTGTTCTTTGTGACGATGACTATGGGAAGAATCAGATTCACTCCTTGCCCACCACCTGTCCTCTGAACCTCAGCGTTGGAATCGGTATTATATTTCATGCAGTTCCTGAGGTGAAGGGTCAGCTGTTGAGCTCAAGTCATGGCGATTGTCCACTAGTCATGCTTGTAAATATCCTCCAGATATATCATTCAGAGACTGTAGAACACTGGCCTCGCATGGCACGAGGTGCTGCATCTCCAATTTTTATAATACGGGAAGAACTTTATTGAAACTAATTTTTAAAAATAAACTGGAAAATGTTTTTCTTTTCTTGTCTGGCTGCTTCACAAGATGCAGATTTTAATTTTCATCCTTTTTGTCGGTTTGTCTTTGATTTATCATGTGGTTAATAAACATTCACAAATGTATTGTCTCTGCTTTATGCATGTTGTTTTGTCTTTCTTTTTTTTTTTTTTTTCTTTTCCCGGTAAGTGATTACAAAAATCATTACGTCAAAACAAAACCCCAACAATAAACTGGTAAAAACCAACCACAACTGGACTAATAACGCTTTGCTTTAGGCAGTCCTTTCTCATGTTTATAAAAAGGATGTGAATTTATGATTTACGTCTGTATAGTGTCAGATTATATTTTTGAGCACAAGGTGGTGCCAGTGATCCAAATCCGGATAATCACGTTTTATTAATGAATTTTTGGTCATGATCACTTTTTTGTGTCCTGAAATATTTCAGGCAAATGCATGTACTTATAAGTAATCAATGACAGTTTTAACTTGGTTTGTGAACTTTTAAGTTCTTCATCCTTTTTCCCATAAAACAAAAATCACAGGCATACAAAAGTTAGACAAAATACTATAATTATAACATTTTGAGAGCATCTTGACCAAATCTTTTACATATTTGTTCACTGCTGAAAAATTCAGTCAAGTCCAAACTTGTGGATAATCACTAAACCCGCTATGAGTTGGTCATACCAGTTTAAATTTAATCTGTTTCTGGAACATAGTAGTTGGTGAACCAGTTTAGACCTAGAAACTAGTTACCATCTTAAAATGGATTTATTATTAACTGAACAGTAATAAACCTGTGACACTGATGTCCCCTCAAATTATTGACGTGTCAAATGATCAATCGGTCTGGACTAGATGGACTATATTACAATATTAACTTGTCTTATGTGCTGCTGCTGCTGGTGATGATGATTGATTAGGTGTGGCCTGTGATTCATAAAAGGGAAGTGTGTGTCTATATAACTGCACCGGTGCGCGCTCACTCCGCACGAGACTTTTGACACAGTCCCCAGCACGCGCATTTGCGTCCAGATCGCGGACGGTGCTGGAGGCATCAACTTCTGATCCTGTAATATCTCGGATTATACTAAAAGGAATATGAAGACATTACGAACTGCGATCTTTCTCGTCCATTGTCTCGGTAAGTGTTTAAAACAATGGCTTCTTAAAATATAAAATATGCTTTTATAACTTGCATGGGACCTGCCCAATATGCGGCACTTTGTTACACGAGGTTCTTAAACCTTCTGAGCGACGTTTTTTATTTAAGATATATGATTAGTTGATTAGTTGATATTCTAACCACTTTTGACAGATTACTCATTTTATTCCCTATTTATTACGTGGTTTAATTTAACATTTAAGTTTTGCCATTTTTTTTTTTTTTTTTCTTTTACATAGCCTATTGACTGTATGCAAGATACACAAAATATCTGTGTAATATATCTATAAAGTGTCTTGTTCTGTTCCAGTGTTACTCAAGGTGTGCAGTGGCGCCTCTGTGGACAGGTATGAGAGTGCCAAACCCAGAACAACAGCGGTCAACCCCTTTCACACCCTAGAGAAAACAAACACAACAGGGCACCAGGTGGACGGAGAGGCAAATGTGTATGAAGATTATGATGAAGATTATGATCTGTCTGAGGATTATGACTCTAACCAGCCAAGAGGTAGAGCTGCTTTATTTTTCAGAATGTCGTTGTAAAAGTGGTCAGCCAGTATTTCAATGACTTAATCACATTTTACACAAAAAGTAAAAAAAAAATAATAATAATAATAATAAATTGTAATTATTTTTGTAATTAAATTGTAATTATAAAAAGTGCACATTTTGAAATCACACTGGACTGAATGACTACTTATGTTAAACCAATTTATTATTATTATATTATTAAAAATAATGATAAAACTAAGTGTTGTATGCTTCCACAGGAAATGCTAGTGAACACATGAATAAATGAACTGAGTGTGTTAGACTATTGTACAATATTAGATCATCATGGACTGACATCACCACTCTTTCTTGCTCAACAGTGGCATTTTCCACCAAACCCAAACATCCGTCAGCAATTCCCACTACTGAGAAGAAGACAAAAAAAGGAAAAAGGAAGGGCAAAGGAAAAGGCAAGGGAAGAAAGAAGAACCCCTGCCTGGAAGAATACAAAGATTTCTGCATTCATGGAACATGTCAGCATCTGAAGGAGTTGAACATTCATTCTTGTGTGTGAGTTTCATTCAGTTTTTTTTTTTTTTTTTTGATAAATTTTAGGATTTTTTTTTTTTTTTTTTTTTTTGTTTAGGCTTAACCTTTACTTTTATTAATCTAGCAGACATTTGTATCAAAATCGGCTTACAATATACAGTTTGAATAGTAGATCTGAATAGCACAAAATTAGAGCAGAAAAAGGTTAGATTATTAATTATTTTCTCTCTTGATATGATTCTCCTGTTTGAACTAATTTTGATCTTTTGGATGGTGTTTCTTATAGATGTAAAGCAGGATATTCAGGAGAGAGATGCCATATATTCACCCTAGCAGTTGGTAAGGAGGAACAGGGTTACAGCCGGACCACAGCTCTAGCGGTCATAGCGGTGGTCCTGTCCCTCATGTGTCTCGCAATCATCGCTATTCTGCTGGCACTAAGGTATGTTACCATGAATTAGCATTATATTATTCTTAATCATTAAACCATTGATGTTTCACAAAATTCCTTGGATATTCAGCATGTTTTTCTTACAGGTACCACAAAAAAGATGACGCTGATGTAGAAAGTGAAGAAAAGGTCAAACTTGAGGCAACGTCGGTACATAAGTGATAAGGGAAGAAAGGTAAATAGCTCTCAATGAACAACCAGGTTTTATTTGTTAAATATTAAAATGGATATAAAATAATATCTATTACTGTTTTACAGGATGAAGAAACCCAAAAGGACATGTGACCCATGGATAGATAGCATTGAGGACTGAGGAGTAAGCAGGGGCACAATTTCTAGATCATTACTTTTGAAAAATCCTTGCCCCCGTTCAACCTGATCCTGCACCCCTGATGTCCTGCAGTCACGGCGGCTGTCTACAATGGCATGAAGGATGTTTTGAACGCTGCTTCCATGTGCAGTACAATGTCCTTATCAACATATTCTCCTTGTGGAGAACATACAGAGAGGACTGAACCGGATGAATGTATGGCGACTTTAATCAAGTTGCTTTTTTTGTTCGTTGCTTATTTATTTATTCTAAAAAGGGCGTTTCTGGTTTCTCCCATCAGTCTAAATCTATAGTACTGTCGGAAACACCACAAAGCACTTGTAATTATTTATTTATAATGTATTGGTTATTTATTTTGTTATGTAACAATTTTGTGCACTGTAAGTTTTGTAAATGCGTTTTTATTGTATAGATATTTATTATTGATAGATACAATCAAATAATGTTCTAATAGGACTGAAGTTGCATGACAGACTTCGCAATCACATATGGAAGACCCTCCAGTAAAGTTTGAATAATATTATAGCTAAACTGTGAAATAAACAGATTTGCGGAGCTCAATTGAATCACGTACTGTGGAGGAATGTCAGAGGCAGGGCTTTGTAGGTCTTTTATTTGTATTAGTGAGAAAGTGTAGCTTAAATTAAGTGAAATAAAATGGAATGTTTATCAAAGTATTTTAAGTACTATGTGTATAGTATAAAGTAACATGATTTCATTTACTAATTTTAAGCATCGATAACCAAACATTTTCAACCAATGATATTACTGTTTCACTTTAATAAACAATTGTTTCTAAGTGATCTTGTTTTCAGTGTTTATATTAGTAGTAACTGTGGAAAGATGCAGGTCTGGTAGCACATTTTTCATTTTTTTTTAATTTAAGTGCAGTGAGTAGGGATATGTACAGGCATGTTGTTAGGCTTAAACTATTGAGAGGTCACTGGGGTGAATATGGACATAAAAAAAATCTCTTGTATACATATATCACTCATTTGATATACATCTTATAGAATGTGCATGTGCTGGTTCATCTCCTGTATTGCATTACATGACTTTACAAGACAAAACAACATGTTGATAATTACAAAGATGTTCTTGAACAATGTAGCACTGAGGTGAAACATTCCAAATGTAATTACCTGTAAAAATAGAAAAAGCAGCACATATGATTTGTGGTATGGCCATTTGTAACAGCATTACATATTTACACTTACGTATTACACACGTTTAATATCTTGTAACATTCCTGTGCTGAACTATTTTGAGATTGAGGGTTTGTCTATAAGCATACCGTGCTGCCTATCTAGAGAGACTTTTTGAGAACCAGCAGTTTATTCGAAACTGAAAAAGCTGTCTAGGCAGGGGGCTCACCAGGGTTTGCGCATGCGCAGTGGCCCATTCTACTCTCACCATCATGGCGGCTTCCTTAGACCTCGAGTTGAAGAAGGTAAAAAGGGGTTTACAGATTTATTCATAGAAACTAAGCGGTTTTATTGCTTCACCGTTATAAATTAAGCGAGTAAAGGGTTTTTAAACCTTTATGGCGTAGAACTGTAAAAGCAATGTGATATACCAACATAAAACGTCGGTGCATCAGAAACCTGTTCATTTATTTTTGGTATAAAAGTCAAAATTTCGTTGACATTACAGTTTTACTACTGTAAACCCTTTATTAGTTAATATGTATACACATGAAATGGTGTACGAAGCTTACAAAATAGATATCTCATTTTGTTTAATTGTTGGTTATTCATAACTTTGACATTTTTGATGCAATCTGTGATTACCATTATAAACATTTTGCAAAAATAGAGAGACTGGTATGAAGCTTCTGCCATTAGTCCATATATTTGAGTATGTAGTATATAAATAACCCTTCCTCAGGTTCTTCTATAATAACTTTCTCATTCACATCCAATACAAACATGTTTAAAGGCATGAGAGAAGTTGTTGATATTGCATTTAAAATCTCATTTAACTCAATCCACACATCTGTATGCCACAGGCCTTTGCAGAGCTGCAGGCTAAAATGATTGACACCCAGCAGAAGGTGAAGCTGGCAGACCTGCAGATCGAACAGCTGAGCCGCATGAAGAAGCACGCCAACCTCACGCACGCAGAAATAATGTCACTCCCTGACAGCACCCACATGTACGAGGGAGCAGGACGCATGTATGCACATTTTTGTTTTTTGGTGTAAAATCTGCCCTGAATGTCCTTTTTACTCTGTTCATTGTTTTGACCACCTTCTCGCTTTTTCCAGGTTCATTTTACAGTCAAAAAATGAGATCGCCAATCAGCTTTTGGAAAAGCAGAAGACGGCAGATGAGAAGGTTAAGGAGCTTGAGGTAAGTTAGGAGCACAAAAACATGTGAAGCATATCTGTCAGTTACACACTGTGTTACTTCTCAGGAATACTGATTTACATATTTACATCTGGTATTAATATACATATTGAGATCCGATTAGTACAGGTATAAGCAAAGTCTAAAGTGCTTTGCGATCCAGTCACTGAACCCATATTTTAGAGGTGTTGCATGTGACATTGCATTAGAATGCTAATATGTAATTGGCTACTCAACCACTGATAAAATGTAAACATTTTACAGTTTGCTGTTTATGCATCATCTTGAAAAATATGATATAGGCCTACAGATTACACAGAACAGCTTCAGTATACCATATGCAGTGAGACAGATAATTCTATTAGGGTAAACGTTAAGAAACTAAATGGACATTATATCTGACAGTCATTTAATGAATTTTATATTATTTATTTTTTGCAGATAACTGAGTATTCCATTTTAATCATCATATTTGTTTAAAAATAGCAATGACAAAATTCAGATAGCAAAACTAAAATTTGGATATATTGCAGACTCTGTTTGCAACTTTGTTTTTTTTATTTAATTATTATTATTATTATACTATTTTGTGATTTACACAACTGTTTGGGACCAGTAAGAATTTGTATTTATTTTATTTTATATTATTATTATTTTTATTATATAATTGATGGTTTTGTTTAGCAAGGATGCATTAAATTGAGCAAAAGTGACAGTAAAGAGTAAATACATTTATAATATTATGTAAAATTTCTATTTAAGACAAAATGTATCTCAGTGTCCACAATAATATTAAGCAAGGCAAATGTTTTCAACTGATTATAGGAAAAAATGTTTCTTTAGCAGCGAATGAGCAATGGAGTAGTTGTTTAAATTGTAATAATATTTCACAATATTACTGTATTTATGATATAAATATAAATAAATATTTATAAATAATTGCTGGTGGGCAAAAGAGACTTCTTTAAAAATCCCAACCCCAAATATATGAACAGTAGTGTACATGCATTGATACAGTGACAGTTAGTGATGTATGCACTCAAGAAATGAAAACTTCCCAAACTGATGAAATCCAACCACAAGTGGTCATAGGAGATTCGTTTGAAGTGCATGTGGTGTAAGTGTTAATGCATTTAGCTTGACCACTTGTGATCAAATCACCCAAGACAGATGTCAATATCAAGTGTAAACAGAGCCTATATCTTATATTTGTAGTCCGATTATACCTTTTCTTTTTTCTTCTTCTTGAATTAAAAAAAAGTGTCAGAAAGCAGTAAGCTTGTTGAATTACTTTGTCATTGTTCTGTTACAAAGATGATTAGAATAAAGTCTAGAAGAAAGTTTAGACAGTTCATAATAATGGCTAAAGGCAAAATGTATTTTTATTAATGACACTGGACCACATTTAAAGAATATTTTTATGCAAATTAGTGTATAAGTAGTATTTTGATGCTGAGAGAATTTCTGTTTTGTGTGAGTGTGGCTTTAAGTGTTTACACGGCAGGCATGCTTAACTTTTGTTTCTTTAGAAACTCAATTGCTTGTGTGGTTATTTTTTTCCTCGTGTTTGCATGCTTCTCCCACAGCTTTGCAAGTACACTCAGAATTTCACACTCGGTGTTTGTGGGCAGAAGCCCCCAGTCTTGTTTTAGCTCCATGGTGGGTTCAGGGGGAGGTATGTGTGGTTAAAATGATAGGCATATCTCACAGCGTTTCCATCACTATGGTAAAACCACATGAGCTACATAGTCCTCATGATATACTTATCTTCTCATAAACATTCACATGCTGCATGTTATATTATTAGTGCTGTCATCCTTTCGCCTGGACTTTTGCTTTATTTGGCATGAAGTCCTTATTTGTGAACAATGTACAGCCAATCCCCGATGTTTGTTTTTGTAAAATACTGCCTAAAGATTTTGTGAGATTGTTCACTGACAGTCTGAGAAAGCTGCACTGGAACTTAGTAGGTGGTCTGAAAAAAAGTGTGAAAGGACTGATGTATTCATTCCTGATTTGACTTACCAAGACCTCATTTTAGGAAATTGTGATGTCAGATGTCATCGTCGTCATCGACGTGGGCTTCAGTGAAAATGACTGACGCAATTGATTCAGTGGCACATCATGTTTTTCCTTTTGTGGGGTGATGTATCGAAGATGTTGTCACAGGTTTTCTGGTATCACCAGCCTCAAATTTAAAAGATCTACTCTTTCAAATTTCCTCTGAAATTGGATTGCTTGCTTGTTCGTTTTTTTGTGAGATTTCTGATTGTGTCCTAATATAGCTTAGACATTATAGGCAGAGTCCAAGGTTGTCATAGATAAAAAACTAAATAAATAAATACAACAAAAAGTATAATTCATTCAGATTTCTTTCTGATCATTCTTTTTATTATTTTAGAAATAATGCTGTAACCAAATTTAAAAGTCAACTATTATTTTATTATTTATGGAATGTATGTATTACTTAAAGTCTTCTATAATCCTATTAGTTACGTTTTCTAAAATATAATTATTGTGTACGTTACTGATTAAAAGTTTTAAAGAAATTAATACTTTTTTTTCCACAAAGATGGATTAAATTGATCAGAAGTGACAATAAAGGAATTTATAATCTTGCAAAAGATTTCTATTTTAAATAAATGCTGTACTTTTGAACTTTTTAGTCATAAAAGAATCCTGTAAAAAATAAAAATATTTTTGTTTCCACAAAAATACTTTGATAATAAGAAATGAATGAAGGATCATGTTCCACTGAAGACTGGAGTAATGGCTGCTGGAAATTCAGCTTTGTGATCACAGGAATACATGATCTTAATATATTTATTATAAAAATAATTATTGTAATAATATTTCATAATATTTGTACTTTTGCCAAATAAATGCAGCCTTGGTGAGCATAAGAGACTCATTTCAAAAACATGAAAAAATATCTTACGACCCCAAACTTTTAAATTTTTCCCATAACACATATTTTACTCAGAATTATTACGTCACTTCTTTCTTTTAATGCCAGCTTGCTTCACTGTTAAGACAAACCGTTTTGCAAACTGGAAATATGTCTATGACTTTTAGTTTATAACAACACATACATAGAACATAACATAGAATATAGAATATAATAGTAAGACATAAGTAATAAGCTGAAGAAAGCATGTCTCACACATTAAACAGCACAAGCATTTAGTACCTTGCATTACACTTTGTTCTGTGGTCATTTTTCAAATGCATATTACTATATTACTTATCCAGTCCGTAATGAAATTACGACACTACTTGAGCTTGCAAAATTACCAACCAAATACAAAATTGACCATATTTGGTGCTTAACGGGTGTTTATTTCAGATCCTCTGTGTAACACTAGCATAACGTGAAGCAGATCCTGAGCTTTGAGTTTGTGACCACATCGGTCGCAAAGTGAACAAAAGCGTTCAGACAAAGTTCACATGCTTCTCACTGATGTCATCGTTAATGACAGAGTGAAAAGACAGCTGTTCAGGTGTTTACCTGAAATTCAGGTGCGTGTTTGACCACCTGTAGCCTCATGGGAGGTCTTGCTTTCTGATCTTCTGTTTCAAACAGCTTTCAGATCAGTGCAGTTATTTTTTAACTTGGATGATACGAGTGGGATGCAGCTGGTAACTTCCCCATATTTGCATTTTCTTACTCAAGATATGACCCCAGTCAGGTGAAACGTTTTAATAAAACAGTACAGCCTGTCATCGAGGTGTCACAGCATGAGACGTGCTTCTATTTGTTATGCTTGAAAGATATTTTAAGACTATGCAAGTTTGGAAATTTTCATGAGAAGGATGAGAGGAAGTATTTATTTCCTTATGATGGGAATTTGAACCCATGTTCTAAAAATACTGTTGATTTTATACAATGCACAATGTTGGTTTAGAGATGCTTTAGGAAAGATCCAATTTCTTATCGGACTAAATAAACTTTTGATCATTCCATGAATGTCTGGATTACTGTAAAATTCACTCATCTGTCAGTGTTATCCCACCTCATGTCAATAGTGAGTTTCTTCATTGAAACCTACCGTTGCGTTAAATCATGTACATTGATCATATTTAAGCAGAATGTGAGATATCAGTGCAGACGAATTGTGTCACAGCCCCTTGATATGAATGTATAAAGCAATGAAGTGTGACCTGTGATGCTGTGAGACATTTAGTAGATGAGATACAGTAGTCTAGCTCGCTTTTCATCTGTCTGGGTCTGATGTGTCATGCAGAATCATTGCTTCATCTCTCTCCAGCTATGTTGAAAATGTAGATCAGAACACTTTTTGATCAAGTCATGACCTTGTGCAAGTATTTACCCTTTGGCTATAAACATCAAGTTTCAGAAGTATAGAATATAGAAACGAAATCCTTTTTCTTTCTTTCTTTCTTTCTTTCTTTCTTTCTTTCTTTCTTTCTTTCTTTCTTTCTTTCTTATATACTTGTCTTCATAATTTAAGCCAGTGTTTTTTTTTTATAGTAGAGATGGGTGTTTTAATTAATTTTGTAGTTTTAAATTTTAGAATAAATAATGTTTTCAAATAAAATTACATTTACAATGATGACTTAACTATTTACGAATGTATACATTACCATTCAAACGTTTGGGGTCAGTACGATTAATAAATTAATACTTGAAAATTTAGCAAGGATGCATTAAGTTAATCAAAAGTGACAGTAAAGACTTTTGTTGCATATTTATATTGTATTTTACTTCTATTCATTAAAGAATTCTTAAAAAAATGCTCATGATTTTCACAAAAATATTAAGCCAATAATATTAAATATTAAGCAGTCAGTCAGACTTGAGGAATGGCTGCTGAAAATTCAAATTTTCTATTACAAGAATAAATCACTTAAAATATATTAAAATGAAAACTATTATTAAACTATTACAATTAATTAAACTAAACTATTAAATTGTAGTAATGCCAAAATATTGCTATTTTTACTATATGCAGCCTTGATGAACAGACTTCTTTTAAAAGTCGACCCCTAACCTTTGATTGGTAGTGTATAAACTTTAGCTGCTTTTCGACTTAACTTTTCGATTATTAATTGTGACATACTGCTTTTCCAGTATACTATGGAAGCAGGCATATTAATGTTATTAATCAAACAAATATTGAAATTTAGTCTATTAGCCTGTTAGAAAATATTATTTGCTTTGAGTGGCACTGCACATGTATGATGTCAGAGTGATATGGGAAATGCATTTTCTTGTTTTTCCAAGATGTCAAGGTAAATCGGTTTGCGTAATTTGAATAATGTGTTTACTACCTAATCAATTACTCATCTACTTCCCAACTTTGCATATGCGCATCCATTGCTTTACTTAAAGCTATTTACATTATTTACAGGAGCCGTGTATTTAAAAGACAAATGAGCTGAGAGGAAGTGCACCTGAAGTGTACATGAGGGCTGCGTGATCATGGGCGTTCACTCATATGCAGTATTTCTGAGCTGTGTGTGTTCTGGCCCAGACTGTGTGTTCTGCGTCGTGTCTGGGCCTGTCTGTCTTTGGCTGTGGTGCGCTGGGCAGTTTGGGTGTAATTCCAGGCTCGGCTGCGGCATCATCCTGAATAAATGCAGGGCTGGTGACTTCTGGAACGAAGCCCAGGGCTTCCCTGGTGGTGCAGCCCAACCCCATCGTAAGAAGTACCTCGTCAAACCCGATGACAGCTTGTTTCATTGCACTGTGACCGTCACATATCCCATAGTGACCAGGGCCCGGATTCTAACAACATTCCTATAAATGTATTCTTAACTGCTATTTTCTTCTTATTTTCTAGCTTAAAAATTTATTATTTTTAAATAATGTTCTTTTTTCCATCTTTTTTTTTCATAAAATTGTTCTTAGGAAAAAATTGAATTCCTAAAAATATTTAATAATTCTCAAAAATAATTGAAAATAACCTCTTAGAGTTAGAGTGTCTTAAATCTTGAAAAGTAAGATGTTTAATTAATTTATTGCATTTCAAATATTAAGAATAACATCATAACGGTGCATTCACACGGAGCGTCAGCGTTAATGCTTCTCATTTAGGTTGAATGGGTGACGTCATGCATTGCCAAACTGAATTGTGGCCACTGGCGATGCTTGTAGCAGAAGTTGAAAATCGTTCAACTTTTGAAGCGCCAACACAGGCGTCAGCCAATCAGATCGCGTTATTCAAACACCCTAGTGCAGACGCTAGCCAATCGCGTTCATGCAACACCAGAGAAGTAATGTAATTGACTGTAATTGACAGTTGCGTCAGCACCAAGCTCCGCCCTCCATCAAGCTTCGATGCGGACTCCCTGTAACACTAGCAACATATAATGCATATTACTATTACTAGGGATGTTACTATTACTTTTTAAGTTACTATTAAGTTGATCTGTGAGGCTTTGGAAATACACACTTAGGAACATTCTTGCAAGCTTTTTTTTTTTTTTTAAAGGGTTCACCCGACAATGACACCTGTCATCATTTACTCACCCTCATGTCATTCTGAACCATAAGACTTTGGCTAATTTTACAAAACATGATTGAACATATTTTTCATGAAACCCGAGAAGCTTCTGTCCCTTCATTAAAAGTCCAGGTAACCAAAACACACAAAAGATCACAAAAGCATAGGATAAATCTGTATGAATCTATATGAATCCAGATCTTGGAAAGAGACACAATCGCTTAATATGATTAACATATTTAATTTAGTCTTTCTTTTACATCTAAACAATGATCGACAAACATACAAAGTGTGCATCACACATGGTAAATACAGAAGCTTGTGTGCGTCACATGCTAGATCAACGTTTGAGCTTCCATGTTTTCCAGATGATCTTTAAAACAAAAAATGTGTTCTTTAAGAAGAACTTTTTTTTTAATCCGGCCCCAGACACAAATGTTTCCTGCTTATCCAAACGTCATTATCAGTTGTTGGTTCACACTGCGTTGGTAGCCAACCGAATACAGTACGTCACTTCTCAGACATTCCAAGACCTGATAAACGCCGATTTAACATATTCAGTTGGTGAAAACAAGCGCCAACCAATGCCAGTAGATGCCAAGTGGGGTAACACACTGATCAAACAAAACCAAACGAACGTGTCTGTTGCCATTTGTTGGCGTCTGTCGGTGCAGTGTGAGTTGGCTTTTAAGGGCACCGATATAATGATGGTGATTGTTAGCGTTTGAAAGACAACCCCTGAGTCACACAAATGTTTCAGAAGCCTCCTTGCTTTTTTAACGCCTGTGTACAGTCAAACCGCATAGCTGCCATTTTCCGCCTAGTACATACTGGCACCGCATTTAGACCACCGGGAGCGAATGAACTCGTGGCTCCTTTGGCCTCCGTATTCACACAGCCCAGACGCAAAGCAATACGTTACGAGGTAACACGATGTCGTCAGCATCTGAGCATCGCCTTGGCCTACTCACCACCCTCGTGATCCCCATACATGAGTGATGACTCCTGGGGTGACAATAACCCCACTGCTGGTTCCATTATGAGCTCATAATTGGCCCACGATGCAGGTGGGCTGCGTGCCCGCATCGGTGGGAGGGTCTGTTGTGAAGCGTGTGAGAAAACCTGTTGACAGGGCTGTTATGGATCTGTCAGCCCCCTTCCCTGAGTCTCACCAGGGAATTGTTTGCTGCATTTGCAGTGAAAGATAGGAGAAGCTTGTTATTAATACTCCAGAGGCAGCGGGAGGGAGATGCTGCAGATTTAGTTGTGTGGCTTGGGTGTCAGTGCATGGGACAAATGTCCGTACATGGCACATTCATGCCCACATCTTCTTTGAGACGCGTGATGGGTCTTCTCACACCTGCTGTGCTGCACCTCGTTTGACTTTTTGTACCCTTGATCTTGGCAGTGGCACAGAATTACACTTTCTTTTTAAGAGTGCTCGTCAAATTCGAAAATAATTTGGAAGAGAAAATATTGGACAGTATGGAAATAAAACAAAATGAGATGAAATTGTGTGTAATACAGCTTTAAAGTAACACTTTTTAACAGTTTACAAAGTTTTACACCATCTCTTTGGACCAAAATTTGGACTAGCTCCACCACAAAAGAAAGATTGATTTTTAAAATCTAAATTAAAATGTTTATTTATTTATTTTTTTCAAATTGAATATTAGTTTTTTTATTTGTTTATTTGTTTGTTTGTTTGTCTGTATATCAAAAATATACCACCATTCAGATGTTTGGGGTTGGGAAGATCTTTTAATGTTTTTGAAAGAAGATTTATACTCGTATGGTTGCATTTATTTGATCATAAATACAGTAAACAGTAATAAAGTGAAATATTACTACAATTTAAAATAACTGCTTTATATTTTAATATGTAATTTATTCCTGTGATGCAAATCTGAATTTTCACTAGCAATTTCTCCAGTCTTAAGTGTCACGTGATCCTTCAGAAATCATTTCTTATTATCAATGCTAAAACATTTGTGCTATTTAATATTTTATTTATTATATTTATTTATTGTATTTTTAATATTTCAGTGTTTTGCTGCTCAAGAAATATTTCTTATTAATATGGAAAACAGTTGTGGTGCTTAATATTTTTGTGGGAACTGTGATATATTATTTTAGTATTCTTTGATGAATTTCAAAGTTTATAAGAACAACATTTATATAAAATATATTTTTTGGTAACAATACAAAACTCTTTAATGTCACTTTTAATAAATTTAATGCATCCTTGCTAAATATATTAATTGAAAAAAAACCTTTTGAATTATGTTCTGTACAAAACAATTTACAATTAAAAAAAAAATATATATATGTTCATATGTTTATGAAATCTGATTGTTTTGTAGTTTTTAAGATGTTCTTATTGATGCTTGCAAGACTAACACTAAGTCATTTTTGCGGTTTCAACAAAACCTCATCTATTTTAGCCAGCTAGATTAATTAACATTTATAACACTGGGTCAACTGACCCGAAACTCTCATTGGCAATATATTGGGGGGTTTGGTTGCTTGTTGATAGTGTGAGATGATTGATGCTTGTAACCTGGAAACTGTGTAAACATAATATGAAACATGAATTTATATTGGACTATAAAAACCCAAACACAGAGAGGGGACTTTGCCTTGTTATTTGCCATGTCCACTGTCGCCACTGAAATTCATGGATTCCTCACCCCTCCATTTTTCTGTAGGTGTTTCTGTAATTATCAAGTCAAGTCAAGTCAAGTCGAGCTTTATTGTCATTCTGCTACATGTGTGGACATATAGTGGAACGAAATGTCGTGTCTCGCAGGACCACGGTGCTACATACTAGTTAAACGGTGCTACATACGGTGCTACATACTAGTTAATAAACACAAACACAATCATAATAAACACAATCGAAACTACAGTTTATCTTTGCTGCATTCAAGTCCAATGCACCAGATACAACTAAAGTTCCTGTTTCAATGACACTCCTAAGAATACACCTTTTGTTTCTGCAAGACAAACATTCCTGCAGCTCAAAGCCAGTTTGTGTTTTGTGCATCTTCCACCTCCATTTCTCTAGAATTATATTGCTGCAGCCACATTCCTTTGGCAGTTGATTATATTTGATTTTGCTAAAGCTGAATCTCAACACATGAAGATCTGCAACTCTTCTTTGCCGCTCATCCGTTCTGTCGGCCTATGTGTCAGGTCAGCGCTTTTCAGAAGCTTCACCTCTGCCTCTCGTAGCAGAGCCGGCAACAACAAAGGGCTCTTTTACGGCGGTGTCTGCGCAGACTATCTGCCCTGTCATCTGTGCTCTGACAGAAGTCACTATGGGCGGGTCTCACTCCCATGAGAGGATCCATTCAGGCCACAACAATGAAGGCTTCTGCAGCCTGATTCAGAGCGAACCGCAGAAGAGAGAGCCACAAGACCTCTCTTTGTGCCTTCTTCCGCATTGTTCTGGGAAGGTCAGTCTTCTGAGGTATCATTATCCGCATGGAGAATAGTGTTTCCATAACACAATGTGTTTGGGCAAAGGGGAATCCCCCATTAACTGCTGGGTTCATGCCTTTGATGATAACCAGTTTAGTCCTGAATTACAATAATTTTTGGTTGTCAGAAATTCAATGCAAAAAATATGGTGACAGTGTTACAGGTATTATGTGGTGGCATATTGATGCCTGTATGTTACAACTTATATTGATACAACAGTATATTTAATTGATATCATGTTAATAAAAAAGTGATATGTTTATATGCAATCTACTAAAATCTGCTTTGTGCCTTAAAATTTACTGATTACAACCATAATAATGCAGATGGCAAACAGAATTGGCCTGTCCATAACACGTGATCAGCACTCATTTATAAAAATACACAGCAACATACACACAAAGGCAAAATACCATCTGGGCGAAACACGTCACCAAAATTATGCAATAAACATAACTAAATAAAAAATTAGAAATAATTAATTAAAAATAAAAAAGACATTTAAAAAAAGAAATATAACACAAAACACCCTAATGTACAGAAACAAGAAAAACAATGTAAAAAAAAAAAATAATAATCCTATGCAAAAAAAAAAAAAAAAAAAAAAAATACAGTATTTTACAGTAAAAAAAAAAAAAGTGTTGTAAAACCATTTACAATTTTGTTACCAGTAAGGTACCAATATATGTTAAGGTAACTTACTGGTAACTAAAAAAAATAATTTGTACAGTGTTTTTTTTAGTGTGACTTTCTTTGACAGATTTATTAAAGAGAGATGAATTCAAATAGAGGAGAGCTCAGTGGAAATGTCCAAAACTGAGAAAGACACACACATACATACACCAAGCAGGACATTCATGGAGTCAAAAGATTGATTGTTTTACACTCCGCTCAGTCGAGCTGTGTAGGAGGCAAATGGCGTTTCTGTTCCTGCACTTATCAGCTAGTTTCAGCTTGCCTAAACGGATATAATAGTAGTCAACACAACTGTCTCTGACGCTTCATTTCTTTTGCATATGATTCACAGATCATACAGGGAAGATGATTCCCCTTCAGTTGTTCAGCTCACTCTCCAGTGCTCTTTTTATAGCATACCTGCCCCACCCAAAACACAAATGAGATAAATCAGTAAATAAACCACTGGAATAAATGTTTATCTTCTTCAGTGCACCAGTGAGTTCAGTCCATGAAGAATTCATTAGGTTGATTTAAACCAATAGTGTTTTTGAATGATTTATTAAAAGAATCGACTCATTTGCTCAGGAATCGGACTGCACAGGCCATGCTTTGTGTTTTCATGTAACAAACATATTAAGCTGCACAACTCTTTTCAACATTGATAATAATAATAATAATATATATTTTTGAGCACCAAATCAGCATATTAGAATGATTTCTGAAGGATCATGTGACACTGAAGACTGGAGTAATGATGCTGAAATTCAGCTTTCCAATCACAAGGATAAATTATCTTCAAATAGAAAACAGTTGTTTTTTTTTTTATTTGTAATATTTCACAATATTACAGTTTTTATTATAATTTTGATCACATAAATACAGCCATGTTGAGCATAAAAGGCTTCTTTCACCCGAAACTTTTGAATGCTAGTAGTCAACAGTGTCTGTTTGATGCCACTCTTCCAACTCTGTCAGACTGATGGTTGGAGTAATGCAACAATCTGCGCTCCCCTGTTGGCCATTGTTTTCCCTCCTGTGTAATGTTCTGCCCTCTGAAATATTTTCATGACCTTTCCTCTGCCTTTCCAAACACTGTGACCTATAAATACCTGTTTTTTCTGTAGCTCTCCATTATGGGGAGGTATGGGCAAGCTGATATCAATTGTTGTCGTATCTCTTATCATGCTTGCTCAGAGAAAATGTTCCTCCTCCTTATGCCATACAGATTTATCACAAAATAGATGCCATGGTGTGAAAACCCCATCAGACCTCACCCTCTCATTAAAAACAAGCAAGCATGTTGATAACCTGTATCATCTGCATCTACAAACGCATATACAAAAATCCAAAAATACACAAGCAGCTTTGTACGTAAACAGGCCGGACGAGGTTCCAAAATTAAACCATCTCTTCAATGAACAATTGGCTCTTGCTTTTTATAGGACAGAGTTCGGATATTTGTGTCATTCCACATCCTTGTTTTGCTTATTTGTGACACATTTGGCGTAGTTTGAATGGAAAATGTTTGTGTGAATAAAAGTGCAACCAAATATCTCTCTTTTCATGCAATAATCAACAATGTCCCTGTTATTAGGAAAACAAGACAATGCACTCAAAACCCAATGAACAACAAGGAATTTGCTCTTTTTTTACGCTCAGCCACCAAAAGTTTAAATTCTGTCAATTACTCACCCTCATGTTGTTCCAAATATGTAATTCCTCTTTGAAACATATTTTTAATGAAACTTGGGAGATTTCTGTCCCTCTATTGAAATTCCATTCCTCCAAAACCACTTCAAAAGGAGATTGTAAAAATTTTCCATTTGAATTGCAATTTAAGACACAATTGC
Organism: Spinibarbus caldwelli; assembly: GCA_039654775.1. Lineage (NCBI taxonomy): Eukaryota > Metazoa > Chordata > Actinopteri > Cypriniformes > Cyprinidae > Spinibarbus > Spinibarbus caldwelli. The sequence goes on from CM077259.1 coordinate 16,677,016, forward strand.
TTCATTTCATGGGCCGAAAAGGTCTGTCTATTATCAATAGCTTGCCCTTTTATGAAGCATCTGACACCTGAAGTCACTTTCAAACTAAGCAACTTTCTGTTGGTCAATGTGAATCCACACTGGATGCAAAATCTGTGTGGAGAAATCATTCACCCTCACATGCAATTCACGATTGCGTGGATTCCTATTGAAATGACTGGATTTCGCCCATTCAAATTTGCCAAACAACAGCAAATGTAACCATACCTTACTATACCTTAAACCCTAAAAATGGGTCATTATCAACCATACTTATCATACTTATACAAGTAACTTACTAAAAATATTAATACAAATGTCAAAAGGATGAAAGATTTGTATTGCGTTAAGTTGGTCATGCAGAAACACTGACTAAAAGTTAGCTGCTTGGTGTGACTTTTGTGTGATCTTTGTTTCATACATCGCTACACTACTGACATAAACTGACCTTTTTACAGGCAAAACACAGAAGTCAGTTTCAAACCAAGTAGCTTTCTGTTGGTTAACTCGGCGAATCCACATAACCAACTTGAATTGCGAAATCTGTGTGGAGAGAGCTTTCATTCTTGTACAAAATTCCTATTGAAATGACCAGATTTAGAAAATTCTCCAAACATTGGTAAATGTATAAATGGCGTGGTGTATGCCGGAAAGTAGTGATTGACGTCATTCTCGCGCAAAGAAGAAAGTGCAACATTATCTGTGTGTATGTGTGTCAAAAATAATAAAATACGCAGTTATATGTTTGTGTGTTTGTGCACTCTGATGTAAACAAGCCCAACATGTATTTTGTCATTCCTCTTGTAGGACACGCAAGTGACGATTCTCTGTCAACCAATCAGTGTTCTGCAGTGAGTCTAGCTCCACCCTTTAGGTACAGAAAGACTATGCTAGGTACTCAACATGTTTGTCAAAATCCCTGAAATACGACCCATCGGAGTGTATACTAAATTTGCGCCCCTATTGGCAATGGGACACTTTCACATTAATGCTTTGTACTATTTTATTCGCATCATAATTCAGGTTTCGTGTAGCTTAGTAGGTAGAGCATTTTGTTATACGATGATATGCAATCATGTGATCAAGCGATCATGGGCTCGATCCCAGAGAACGCACGTGCTCATAAAATGTATATGCACTATAAATCACGATTTTGCACAATTTCTGTGAGGGTAGGTTTAGGGGCGGGGTTAGGTTTGGTCATTCGTACAAATTCGTATGAATTACCCACCTAGTGAAATATGTACTAATTGCCGTGAGATCGGGTTGGACTGTGTAAAAAGTCCACACACTGCATTTAAATGAACGCATTTTGAATGGCAATAACAGTCATACGTCATTTCATGATGACAGACGCAACACGACATTATTTTTACGCCCGCTAGAGGGCGCTTAAATTTAAAATGTAAATATAGGACTTAATATGGTACTTGCACAAACGACCTATAGGGTCTTTTTTGGCGGAGGACAGTCTCTAGGTACTCCAACGGAAGGGTCCCAAAAAAGTGGTATGTTACGGTTTGCTATTTTGGTACCATTCACAACTTTTGACAATGGAAAGGAACATAATACTGTACTGTACAGTACTGAACCGTACCGCTTGGTGGGAACGAGTATAAAAGCCTACTTTTACGTTCTCTTTATGAACTTTTTGAACTGTCCAAGTTTTGATGGAATTAAACTTCAGTGATGGGATTGAAATCTCTCAAGTTATCTCATTAGAAATATCTTCATTTGTGTTTCAAAAATAAACAAAAGTCTTACAGGTTTTGGAATGCCATGAGGATGAGTAATTGATGAAAGAATTTTAGTTTTTGGGTGAACTTTCACTTTAAAGTTATTGTCATATCCAGGGGTGCCGCTAGCAATTTTGGGCCCTATGAAAGAATATGAGGTTGGGCCCCCTATCGCACCAAACATACACAATATTGCCCAAAGTATTGGGTCACCCCCTTCTAATGAACAGGTTTGACTACTTTAGTAATTTCCATGAGTACAAATCTTAATGTTTAAGCATATAATGATATTCTAGGGAATTGTGTGCTTCTAATTTTAAAGCAACAGTTTGGACAGGACCCTTTTCTATTCTAACATGACAATGCCTCTGTGTATAAGGCAAGGTTCAAAAAGAAATGATTGATTTAGTCAGCGTGGAAGAACTTGACTGGTCTGCAGAAAGCCAAGTCCTAATCCAAGCTGAACACCTCTGGTGTGACTTTTGAGCCAAAAACTCCTCACCAAACACCAATGACTTGTACATACACTATATGGACAAAAGTATTGGGACACCTCCTTCTTTAGAACAGAAAAAGGCACTTCCAACTGTGGCAACAAAGATGGAAACATAATTCATGTATTTAAAAACTGTATTTCCATCTTTGTTGCCACAGTTTTGGAAGTGTCTAAAATGATTGTACGCATATGTACAAGTCACTGGCGTTTGGCATTGTCGTGTTAGAATAGAAAAGGGTCCTGTCCAAACTATTGGGATAAAATTAAAAGCACACAATTCCCTAGAATATCATTATACGCTTAAACACTAAGATTTGTACTCATGGAAATTACTAAAGTAGTCAAATCTGTTCATTAGAAGGGGGTGACCCAATACTTTTGGCAATATAATGTACAAGCCAACCTAGCTATTCAAAATCTTTGTCTGCAATTTAATAATACTGACCTATTACTTTTTTATTGTTTTTAACCATTAGGTATCAGTAACATAATTCATTCAGAACCTGTTCTATGGACATAGACTTTCTGTACCACACTATTATGCTGATATCGAATGAGTTTGACTACTAAATCAGTTATATTAATAGAAATGCTTCCCTGGGGCAAACTAAAAAATCCTAAAATAATAAATAGGATACCCCATAACACCAGCATTTCCAGCAGTATCCAACATTTCTCAATCATGATCTTACTCAGCTAAATGCGACTATTAGCTTAACAGCTGTATTCCTTGTTTGCTAGCTACCTATGCATATACAGCATACAATGTTAAAAATGTTCTACGTTATGAACCTTAACCCAAAAAACTTTAGCTTCATACACTGTAGATAATTGTGACCCTGCCTGTGGAAACCCAGCTAAAGTATTTTTTTTTTTTTTAAACAGTGGATGAGTAATTCACTCCTTGATTTGCTTAATAAAAGCCTCTTTTGAGGTCGTTTTGACAGACATGTTTATTGTGTATTATTTTCAATGTGTTTATTGCTAAGTTTAGTGTGGCGAAATAGAAGCACAGCCGTAATAATTCGCGTGCAGTGTATCTGGTTGCCATGACAACCTCCCGCGCTTCCTGCTGCTGTTCTGTGTAATCAGAGTGAATTTGTAGATTTTCTATAGCAAAACTAAAATGTGTTTAAAAGTGCGACTGACCAGATCGTCCGGCTCGATTTGCCCCCCCTCGAACTCGAAGACATAATTTGACAGTTTACCATCTGATCTCACTCAGTGACTCTGGGCTACGTAGGACGGGACGAAACCATGCAGTGATTTGGGGGAGATAATTTCGCCATAGATGCAGAAATAAGCTGTCATTTTGTTTTATTTGTAACTCTTTGGTAGATACATTTATAATTTCTATTACATTACTACTACTACTACTACTGTTACTACTAATAAAACAGATCTCTGGGGGCCCCAAAAGTATGTGGGCCCTTAGAATCCTCCTAACTTTTTCCCCCTTAGCGGCGCCCCTGGTCATATCACTTGGTTTTTGAAAATCTAGCTAGTGGTGTGTGACTGAGGGGGGGTGGAGGAAGGGTGGGGTTCCCAGACAGCAGTGAGCTAATGTGCAGTAATGCTTGGTTACAGATGTAAACACATGCCTATACTTTAATCATTACAGAGAATTCGGCCCACAAGCCACATGTTTCGACCTACAACCACAGAAAAGGACAGTCCAGAACACTTTTGGTTCTTTTGTGACGTCTCAAAGACCTTGAAATAGAAAAAAAATACTTTACACTGGATCAAGAATAATAAATGGCTTCTTAATGTGACATGTTTGTCGTTATATGTCGAAAATTGCTTTTTTTCTTATTTATAGCGTGTATGAGATGGTGCCACATTGCCTGGGGCAAAGGTTTTCTGAGTGTGTGTGTGTAGGTGCGCATGCTGTGCATTTGACTCACTTCTTTTGCAACACATTGTCGGAAGACTTCAGGTAGAGGCCTGTAACTGTACAGTATCTCGGCCACTAACCAGGTGTCAGCCAGATTACACATCCTGGCACGCGTTGCGTAACAATCCATTTACACTTTCTCTAGCATGCAGCACCTTTGCTTTAACAGTCTCTGAAATTATTTGACTGAAAAAGGAAAGGTTTTTCATATTTAGACACAATCAGAAACCTTTAACCTTATTCAACCCGAGCAATCAAAGTTTAATTCATGTTAAAACGGTCTTTGAATACGATCCAAAAAAAGATCATCTTCTTATCTTATCACATCACAAAGAATTTTAACAGCTCTGTCACGCAGTTTGGGGAGTAAAAGGGTGTGTTCAGACAGAAAAAGCCATCTGATGTTACCGAACTTGAAGTTATAACAACTTCTTTTCGTCTTTTCCCTTTGTTTTCTCCACAGCAAAAGAAGACATACCTGGAGCGCAGCGTTAAAGATGCGGAGGACAACATCAGAGAGATGCTGATGTCCAGAAGGGCCCAGTAAAACACTCTCACTCCCATCTACACGCAAAAAAAACCTTTGTACACCATGCCCTTAGTTTGAACATGCTTTCAAGAATACTCGTGACCGATGAGCTAGTGGGAGTCATTTGTCAACTGAACACAGGAAGTTTATTTAGGTTGTTAAAAATGAATGTACTGTTGACCGTCTGTCTAATACTGATTTGTGTGATCTCCGACACCTGAGTATTCTGTGAGTCTTAAGTTATTGATTATGTTCTTCAACTGTTCTTTTTTCTATGGTTTTGAAATAATAAAAAACATTTTTTTTATGTAAGCAGGTGTTAACATGGTAATAAAGGTCACTGTTTAAAGACAAATCTGTGTGTTTGTGTATCATAGAGGCCGCAGACGGTAATTTAGATATGATCTGAATGATGTAGTACTTCATTGCTGTGTGTGTTTGTGCCTCTACATCACTGGTTTCCTGTCAGTCTTTCTGGGCATCGTCTCGTCTCTGTCTCCTTTCTTGTGTTCTAGTGATCCTAGGCTGGTCTCTGAGAGAAATTTGTGGCATAAGCCTGTGAAAATTTGTCTTTTGGGCAACAGCCTTCAAACTAAAAGAGAATTTCCCCAGACTTCTGCTTAAATCTTCTCCAGACAGCCCTTCCTGTGTTTTTCCTGAGTACTGGACTGCGTCTCATTCATTCGTGATGCAGATCTGTGTCTGCTTGATATCCTACTTCCTCAGAAGACGATGAATTGCATAAATAAAGGAATAGAGAATCTTTCAAAATGTGATTTGTAATTGATGAGGTCATTGTTATGCCACCCAATGAGGTTTTAGTTTTGGATCAATGTTTGGAACTAATGTTTACTTGACTCTCTTGACTACTTCATTCTGATCGGTCAGTCGCAGCATTCTGCTGTAAAAAAAGTGTTATGTATATTAGTATTAAGTGTGTTTGTATGCAGCTTGAAAGTTCATTTTCAGTCAGACTAAAGTAATAGTTTGTCTTTTTTTTATTATTATTTATATGCAGTTGTAATGTTTATTAGTATTTTGAATTAGCTTTTTAGATTTTCAGTTTGGTTTAGTAATTTTACCTGCTTTTGTCATTTTTATAAATATTTCTATATCCGCCATATTTTTTCCCCCGTAAGAGTGGGCGCGGCCATTTGTATATTTTATGGGTCTGGCTTCCGGTGTCATCAGCTTCCAGCTATTTTTAGCTGTACAAAACAGCTGGTTTTGCTGCTTGATATTACAAATTGTTATGTATTACCATATCATTTTAATGTATTATCTTCATTATGAACACACTGGTTTGTAGTGCAAACAGTTTTACCGTTTACTGCACACTTAACGTATTCCTCTACGGCGGCTAATGAACCGGAAGTCTCGCACATTCACAGAAAACGCTTACTTCAGCTTTGAAGAATAAGTTTTCAGTTTTAGTAATTTTACAACTTAAAACCTATTTAAATTAGTTGCCAATTAAATATTTAGCATTTTCAAGTTTAAAGTTTAATTTAATGCTTAGTTTATTTTGTTTCAACTTCATTTTGATCACCAAATCGCGCTATTAGTTTTCGTTAACATTATCGAAAACTTCGTTAACATTATCGAAAACCATGCCCTGAAAGACTCCAATGTGTATTTAATACTTAAAATATTTGATATTTTGCATAAAACCCGTTGTAGCTTGATTGTAACTGTAGTACTTATAATAACTGCACTAATTGCCGCCTAATAAGTGTTTTGTTTTGCCTCAATACTCTAATTTATTATACCATAGTTCTGTGGAGTACTCAATTGTAATCAGTCAGTCACTGTATTTCGCGGTCAAAATGCAACCAATATCTTAGACAAGTTACTCAGTGATCTCTTTTCATATAATTTGTCTCAAAACAATATTAATGTTCACTTATAGATACATCAGGTAAGTATCTGTGTTATAAGTGGATAATGTACACTGGGTCGTTATTGCAAAGATCCTGGTCACCCTGTCTGGTTTTATTAGCAAAACATTAGATGCAGATCAACTATATCGGCTCTAATCCACAGGTCCCCACAGATGAAGAGACATTGATTCAGCAGCTGATGTGTAGAGACCTCTACTGGCCGAAGAAGTGAATATAGAAATTCCACATATCTGTCACATCCATGTGAAATCACGTGTTCATTACTGCAATGTGGGTGCGTCCAAGAGTACAGTGGAAAGTTTGCACCTAAGGTTTGTACTGCTTTGATTAGCTATGTATCTACTGAGGTCCATCTGCCGGACACACCGGAGACTGCAGGAGGCTAATTTTGACGCTCTTTAACAGTTATTATATTGCAGTTCACATTTTTTTTATGTCTATAGACCACACACTTCTTAAGAAGAAGATGAATACTTTAAAGCTTTAAGATAAGTGTCTATTAGATAACCGTTCAAAAGTCTTTGCCCTGAAGGATAACCCCACATGTTCTGTTTTTTAAGCGCCCTGTGGTTTACATCCAAAGGAGACGTCCCATTGCTTCATGAACACAGCTCCTGTTGTGTTCACACTGTTAGCCTTTTGATGAGCACAGGCAGGGCGAGTAAAGTCCAGGACCAAGGGCAGATTATTAACCTGTCTAATCTGGTCCCCTTCTGTCTCTCGCTCTCCCATAAAACCAGCGCTCTGCGTCCAGCCGGGTCTCGGGACTCACGTGGCCTCTGGGAGACAGCAGCACAGAGCCCCGCACATCTTTCAAGGGCCAATGAATCAGTCAGAAACTGCAGAGGAGCTTAAGGTAAAATATCTATGAAGTGTAGAGTCATTGTTGTGAATGAAAACACTGATTTGGGTCACACTGCAGATGTTTAGTGTTTAGCGTTTGTTGGTTAAATATCACATTGGAACACTGAGGATTTGTAATGACAGCTCAAGGAAATCTCAGCTGTTTATTACTAAATGTGGCTGTGTCACTATCTTTACAAAGAGGAAAATCTCTTTATATTCTTTTCTTGAGTGTTTACACATTTGAATCTGAATTCTGGTCATACAAAGCAAAACATTTAGGCCTTTGTCATATGGATGTGCACAAATGTTCAGATATGAGGTGCAAAGCATTGTGCCTGATTGTTATTTAGAATAATTGTTAGCTCATTGCCCAAGTTACACCACAAAGTTGTTGTGAGTAGTAGATAAATATATTTTTCTTTACAGTCAATAAAACATACATGCTTACTATATAATTTTGTTCTTTGGTAATATGAGTCAGTGAATGATACTCATTATTTATTATGCAATGTTTTAGCCTATATTTGTTTACATTTACTCAAAATACTAAATTGGGTTACACTGTACTTGGATTAATGGGAAAAAACCTTAATTAAAAAAAGCTTTGATTCTTTTGGGGAGTTGTGTGTGATAGAACATGTAAAAATGCTGCATGTGGGAGATAGACTGAATAGTCAGATCTGGTCCATTGATTTGATTTTACAAGTCACATTCTTAAAGATCTGATGTTTTTATATATATATATATATATATATATATATATATATATATATATATAACTGTTTTCATCACTTTTGTGTTCACTATAGTTTTTCCCCCCAAAGTTATTTTCTTCAACCACCTTTTACGTTAACTTTTGCAGTCTTTTGCGGTTAGATACATTATCTGTAGTTAAATATTAAGTCAATTATTAATGCTAAATGAGAGAGTAACTTGCCAACTTTTGAACTTGGTTTCTCTGAAAATAGAAATATCACTTTTTCTTTATGTAATTTAAAATTTTCAAACTCACAATTATTTTACAATTACTGTATTTACATTACATATTTTACATATTTTATACATAATTACATATTTTATATTTATGGTTTGATGGAAGAAATCAAATTTATGGCTAAGATAAATTATCCGAAATTAAATTATTTAAGATAAATTATTTGAATAAAAACTAATGTTTATGTATAATGTATACATATTATAAAACATGTTTAAAACATATACAGTTGTGGTCAAAATTTTAAATACACCGCAGTATCTGCAAAATGTTCATTATTTTGCCAAAATAAGAGGGATCATACAAAATGCGTACTGACCTGAATAAGATATTTCACATAAAATATGTATACATTGAATTTAAAGTTCAAACACTCACTGATGCTCCTGAAAGAAACACGATGGATTAAGAGACTGGAGGTGAAAACTTTTTGAATTTGAAGTTCAGGGTAAATTGAACTTTCTGTCTTCTGGGAAACATGTAAATATCTTCTCTAGCTTCTGAAGGGCAGTACTAAATGAATATATATATATATATATATATATATATATATATATATATATATATATATATATATATTGGCAAAATAAGAAAAATGTACACATCTTCATTCTGTTCAAAAATTTACACCCCTGGATCAGTGCATCAGTGACCATTTGCACCTTCTGTAATAGTTGCATATGAGTCCCTCAGTGTGGAAAGATGGATCTCAAAATCATTCAGTCATTGTTGGAAAAGGTTCAAATACTCAAAAGATGCTGGAAAATCAAAGAATATGTGGGACCTGAAGGATTTTTCTGAAGAAAAGAGGGCAGTTTAACTGTTCAGGACAAACAAGGGACTCATGAACAACTATCACACACACAAAAGTTGTGAATCATCCAGGTAACAACACAGTATTAAGAATCAAGTGTATATGTTAACTTTATAAATTCACCTATTATTTTCTCTTGTGGACTATGGATAAACTTCTTTTATGTGAAATATCTTTAGTCAGTACTAAATAAAAAATAACAAAAAATAACATGCATTTTGTATGATCCCTCTTATTTTGATTCCCTCTTATTTTAGTATATATATATGTATGTATATGTGTATACATATATATATATATATATAATAGCAAAGTTTGTCCTGACCATCCCTTTGGTAACCTAATAATACTAATTTTCAGTTCTGTTGTCAGTAAGTATTGATACAGTGTGTGCAATATTTGTTGGGAATAGCAACTGCGTAATGTTGTTTATAATGACATAAATTTACACAGTCTGGTTTCTTAATGATGAATCGTGATGTTCATCTTTTTATCCATGTTTTCTCTTTTGAAACCGGTTAAAAGCTTTATTGAGCACTTAACTTTTCACACGTATCAAGGAAATGTCTACCCTGCAAAAAAAAGAGCCGGTGCCAAAATAGTACGTCAAGTCGACCCTGTTCTTTTTCTGAGTTACAGCCTAACTTAGCGCTTTCATTCCTTCTGAACATTAGAGCATTGTCTTAGAAGAAAGAAAAAGCTATTAAATATAAAAGATTTAAGTTTGTTTTATTTGAGGAAAATTTCATATGTTATTTGAATAATGGAGGCTGCTTATATTCAGTATCCCAGACTTAGGTTTACTATGTAGAGTCAGTTTGCTGTCTTTTGCAGTTTTATACATTATCTGTAGTTAAATATTAAGTAAATTATAAATACTAAATGAGAGAGTAACTTGGCAACTTTTGAACTTGGCTTCTATGAAAAATCGAATGATGTAACTTTTAAAATGTTCAAGTTGACAATTATTTTTAACAAAAAATATATATATGCATACACTATTGTAGAATTTATTGTATGTAATTACATGTTTTAATGGACTTCAACAGATGTACACACAAATAATATTGTGTGTTTTTATTCTCCATTATACTCTTTAATATTGTCCATTAGCTCCCACCTTCAGATAGAGTTGTGCCAGCAGATGATACAGATGTACAAGAGATGCCTGGTGACATTACCAAGACGTCTGATTGGAGTCAGAATCAGCCTGCAGGATTTGATATGATCTACAGAATCGAGGACGTCCCACCTTGGTATCTGCGTGTGCTGCTGGGACTGCAGGTACACTTCTGTACTCAAACTCTCTCCTAGTCTGACTCACCCAACATCCCTATCCCTTCTAAACCCTCCTATATCTGTACATTCTGCCTCTGGATCTCCAGCACTACCTAACATGCTTCAGTGGAACCATTGCTGTACCATTCTTATTGGCTGAAGCCATGTGTGTGGGGCAGGACCAGTACACTGTCAGCCAGTTAGTGGGCACCATCTTCACCTGTGTGGGCATCACTACACTCATACAGACTACATTTGGTGTCAGGTGAGTTACTTAATGTGTGCTTTGGTATGGAAATATGTGATTAGTAGTCACAGTATAAGTGTTTTTCTGTGCCATATTCAGGTTGCCTTTGTTCCAGGCAAGTGCTTTTGCCTTTCTCATCCCTGCTCAGGCAATTCTGAGGTTGGACAAATGGAAATGTCCTCCTGAAGGTACAGTGTTACACAGTAGTAGGGCTGCACGATTAATTGCATGTGATTGTCATGCGTGTCTCGTCAGTAAAGCCGGTTCTGTGATTAGTAGTAAATGTCCATCACCTGGTTTCAAATGGAGCACCATTTACTACACAGAGCTGTAGTTCACTGACAAGCTACGCAATATCACATTCATAATCGCAGATGAATCGCATTCGATTATGAAGTATCAGCCATGACTTCTTTCAAAAACATTCAGAAATCTTACCAACCACAAACTGTTAAACACTAGTGTAGATCGTGCAGTAAAGTGGAAAAAAACTTGACATGTTTTTAAAAGTTGAACAGGTTTTAACTTACCACAGTGTCTTTAAAATATAGCACTCTCCTTAAAAGCAGCAAGAATCACGTTTACCTGAAAACTTTTCAAAGGCAGCAAAGTTTTGTGTTTTGTGTGAATCAGCCGTTCTTCTAGAAAGTATTGTCTAGTGAGAATCTGTTTACATTCCACATTGTGCACGTCAAAACTTTGTCTAAGTTAATGCCCTTCAAGATGGCGTCGCACATGGCAGCATTAACACCTCCTCCAACCCCCCTCTCCCCCACACCTGCACTGCAGATCAGTGAAGATAATGTGCGCCAGGTCCTCAGAAAGAACAAGAGAAGAAAGGCACCAGGCCTCTCCAGTTGTTTTAGTGTTTTTGTTATTTTTTCCTGTTTTTTGTTTGTCAAACACGATCAGTTTCACCAGGGATGATCTGTTGAACATTCGGCAGGACACACCACAAAATCTCCTACCCGTTTTCGATTATTCTGATGTTTTGCTGAACATAGTAGTCGGGGGAGCAGCGGTGTTGATCAAGCACTTCAGGAAGCACAGATGGGGGAAGCGAGCCGGCGTGCTCGTGAAGCTCAGACAGCGCGGATTTCGAACACCTTTGCCTAGCATCCATCTGGCGAATCGCCGCTCTCTACCCAACAAAACGGATGAACTCCTTCTGCTTTCCCGGTTAAACAAGGACTTTTCAAACTCTGCTGCTCTGTGTTAGAGGTCTGCATTCCCGCAGCTCTCCCACGGCATCCACGGGACCCGACCAGATTTCTTGCGCCATGGGATTAAATTCCCGAATAAAACGCGGTAGCGGTCGGTAACACTGGTGTAATTTGAATGGGAGCGGGCGGTCTAACATTATCCCGTTCCCGACATCCATTCAGAACAGCATATCTGCACTTTATTCTTATTGACCACCGGTACAGCCTGCACTCAGGACTTTCAGTGTCACGCGTTTTATTTGCAGGGTCTGTGCTGCGCAGCATGTGCATAATGATGCTCAGAGCAGGCTGTAGGCTACAGGTGGTGAATACAGCCCTCAGACAGAACAGGCAGGTTGTCGATGAGTGACAGAGCAGAATAAGGATGGAGCAAAGTGTGGATGCACTGTTCTTGAAGGACGTTCAACTCAGTTTTGTTTATATTTTGCTTAGCCTATAATTTTAAATGACAGATGTCCATGTCGTATTTATTTATTTTTCTCTGCAACACTTTTCCTACTGTTAACAGAAAATGCCAAACAAATTTATTTTGACAACACAAATAAAAATAGCTAATAGGCTATTTTTGTACAAGCTACATTTTTATTTTTTTTCTCTCTGCGACAGTTTTTCATATTGTGTTGTAAATGTTAAACGAATTGTATCCTGACAAGATGAATAAAAATAAGAAATACAATTTTTGTACATTTTTATTTTCTCTTTGACATTTTTTTCCTACTGTGTTGCATAAAATGTTAAACGAATTTTATCTTAAGATAATTCATATAAATTCAAGTCAAAGTCAATAAATTCAAGACTCTTGACAAGACGAATAAAATACATAAAATTTAGTGCAGACTAGCCTACACTTTTATTTGTTAGCCTATCTCTCTTTCTTTCAGTAGCCGAAATTTAAATCTGAGATTCTGGAAACAAGATCTAAATTTAGCGGGAATGGTTAGGTCGGGAAGAAAATTATTCTAAGCAGACAGCGGGTGAACAAAGAGTGAATATATAGCGGGAGCGGGTGGGTGTGGAATATAACCTCGCGGGAGCGGGACTAAAAAAAAACAGTCCCGTGCAGACCTCTACTCTATGTTTCACGGAAACCTGGCTGAATGACACCATTCCGGACAGTGCGCTCTATCTGCCGGGCTTTCAGCTGTTTAGAGCAGATCGCGACGCAGAATCAACGGGGAAATCGTGCGGCAGCGGGACGTGCTTTTACATCAATGAAAGGTGGTATACAGATGTAACTGTGTTAAAGAAAATGTGTTGTCTCGATCTGGAAGTGCTCTTCATTAACTGTAAGCTTTTCTACCCGCCGAAGGAGTTTTACTCGTTCATTCTAGTGACAGCCCGATCTCCAGCCTAGTGAGTGTTTACATTCCACCGCAAGCACACGTGAGCTCAGCTTTACAGAAACTCGCTGATCAAATCACAGAGATTGAGCAACAACACCCGGACTCTGTTTTAATCATTCTAGGGGACTTTAATAAACCAAATCTCTCCCGTGAACTGCCAAAATACAGACAGCATGTTACATGTCCCACCAGAGACAGTAAAATATCTGATCACTGTTACACAGCAATAAAAGATGCATATCACTCTGTCCCACGGGCAGCTTTGGGACTCTCTGATCACTGTTTGGTTAATCTTATACCAACCTACAGGCAGAAACTGAAATCAGCTAAACCTGTATTAAGGACTGTAAAGAGATGGACTAATGAAATAGAGCGGGTTTTACAAGCATGTTTCGACCTCACTGATTGGAGTGTTTTTGAAGCTGCTGCAAACGATCTGGATGAGCTCACAGAGACTGTAACATCCTATATCAGTTTCTGTGAAGATATGTGCGTTCCTACCAGGACTCATTTAACCTACAACAACGACAAACCATGGTTCACTGCAAAACTCAGCTCCGTCAGGCCAAAGAAGATGCTTACAGGAATGGGAACAGAGTCTTGTATAAACAGGCCAAATAGACACTGGAAAAGGAGATCAGAGTGGCAAAGAGGAATTATTCCGATAAGCTAAGGATCCAATTCTCTTCCAGTGACACGGCTTCAGTGTGGAAAGGTCTGAAAGACATCACCAACTACAAGACACCATCCCCCAGCACTGAGGCGAATCAACAACTGGCTGGATCTGAATGAGTTCTATTGCAGGTTTGAAAAAAAAAAAAACATTAACACCTCCTGCAACCCCCCTCTCCCCCACACCTGAACTGCAGATCAGTGATGATGATGTGCGTCAGGTCTTTAGAAAGAACAAGAGAAGAAAGGCACCAGGCCCATATGGTGTGACACCAGCCTGTCTGAAATTCTGTGCTGACCAGCTGGCCCCCATCTTCACACAGATGACGCAGTTAACATGGGACTGCACTTCATCCTGCAGCATCTGAACAGACCAGGGGCTTATGTGAGGATCCCGTTTGTGGACTTCAGCTCAGCTTTTAACATGATCATTCCAAACCTCCTCCTGCCCAAACTAACTCAGCTCTCCGTGCCCACCTCTGCCTGTCAGTGGATCAACAGCTTCCTGACAGACAGGCAGCAGCTAGTAAAGCTTGGAAAATTCTCATCCAGCACCCGTACGATCAGCACTGGAGCTCCTCAGGGTTGCGTCCTCTCCCCACCGCTCTTCTCCCTCTACACGAACGACTGCACATCTAAAGACCCCTCTGTCAAGCTCCTGAAGTTTGCAGATGACACCACAGTCATCAGCCTCATTCAGGACGGTGACGAGTTTGCTTACAGACAAGAGGTTAAAGAGCTGGCTGTCTGGTGCAGTCTTAACCTGGAGCTGAACACACTCAAAACAGTGGAGATGATCGTGGACTTCAGGAGAAACCTCCTTGCACTCCCCCCACTCACCATCATGGACAGCACTGTAACAACAGTGGAGTCATTCAGATTCCTGGGCAGCACCATCTCTCAGGACCTGAAGTGGGACATTCACATAGACTCTATTGTCAAAAAGGCCCAACAAAGGTTGTACTTCCTTCGCCAGCTGAGGAAACTCAACCTGCCACAGGAGCTGCTGAAACAGTTCTACTCCGCCATCATTGAATCCATCCTCTGCACTTCAATAACTGTCTGGTTCAGCTCAGCTACCAAATCTGACCTCAGAAGACTACAGAGGGTAGTCCGGACTGCAGAGCAAATCACTGGTACAACCCTCCCCAGTCTCCAAGAACTGTACTCATCCAGAGTGAGAATAAGGGCTGGCAAACTCACTCTGGACCCCTCACATCCAGCACACTCCCTCTTTGAACTGTTGCCGTCTGGTCGACGCTACACAGCTCTGAGCACCAGAGCGGCCAGGCACAGGAACAGTTTCTTCCCTCAGGCAATCCATCTCATGAACACTTGAACGCTTAACAATAAACATGAAACACACAACACTATCATACATTTATTTATTTAACACACATACTTATCACATTTCAAATTTGCACCTAACATACCTGTACGTCCTAAATTGTCTATTTTGTGTATTGTGTTTGTGCTATTTTGCACATTGTCTATTTTGTATATTTGTATATTATTATCTTTATTATCTGTGTCTTGTCTTGTCACTGTCATTCTGTCGCACTGTGGAGCTGCTGTCACCAAAACAAGTTCCTAGTATGTGTAAACGTACCTGGCAATAAAGCTGATTCTGATTCTGATTCTGATGCTTAATCTTGGTTTTCACAGAGGAGATTTACGGAGATTGGACACTTCCTCTCAACACTTCTCATATTTGGCAACCGCGAATACGAGAGGTGCGTGACCAGTATCCAAAGACTGAACCAGTCATCGTTGCTTTCATAAATCCTGTGTCCTGATCTGTGTGTGTCAATTCTTTGTAGATTCAGGGTGCTATCATTATCTCCAGCCTGATTGAGATGGTCATAGGGTTTGCTGGAATCCCTGGGATCCTGCTTAACTCAATCGGACCCCTGACTGTCACTCCCACAGTGTCCCTTATCGGCTTGTCTGTCTTCCAGACGGCAGGAGACCGCGCAGGCAGCCAATGGGGCCTGTCTCTGCTGTGAGTCCTTGAGATCTTTAAATGCATTTCGTTTAGCTCTATACTAGCTGTTTTTGCTTTAATACATCTGTGTGTTTTGTCATTCCAGGTGTATCTTCCTCATTGTTTTGTTCGCTCAGTATCTAAGGAATTGGGCCTGTCCTTTTCCAACCTACTCCAAACAAAAAGGCTGTCACATCACACATGTGCAGATATTCAAGATGTTTCCAGTACGAACCAACACTCAACACCCAGCTCTATGATAATTATGTCATCATGCATTTTGATAATATCATAAACCATAGAGCTAAGCAATAAACAGTATTTATCACATTTAATTAAACTTCCTGATAGGCCCTTGAACAAAGTTCACATTACCCCATGTGGTGCTTTACAGATTGAAATGCTCACTTCCAAACGTTTTGTCTTTAGTAATTGGCTATCCTGATTTCAGTAGATCATCATGGCAATCATGGTGGTATGGCTGGTTTGCTATATTCTCACCCTGACGGATGTGCTACCGAACGACCCAAATAAATACGGCTACAAGGCTCGCACTGATGCCCGGGGCGATATTATGACCCAAGCACCATGGTTTCGTTTCCCATATCCATGTAAGGACCTTGCTTGCTTCCTGTATCGCACACCTATGATTTATAACTGCTTCTTTATCAGAAAATGTCACTTATGGCTAATATCTTATCTAAGACTTTATTTTTTCACAGTAAAATGATTAGAAGTATGATTAGAGGGAAGGATATTGGTGGGTTAATGGTTGAACTCTTTCCAAATCAGATTTTGTGTGTGTCAAAGGTCAGTGGGGTTTACCCACAGTGACGGTAGCAGGAGTGCTGGGAATGTTTAGTGCTACTCTAGCTGGTATTGTTGAGTCTATTGGAGACTATTACGCCTGCGCTCGTCTCTCTGGAGCTCCACCTCCTCCTGTTCATGCTATTAATAGGTAAGGGCAATAAACAGTAAAAAACGACATGTTTACTTTTCAAGGGGGTCATATCATGTGGAATCAGATTTTACATTTTTAAAAATATATAATTCAGATAATTAAGCTATTATTAAAGATAATTCAAAGTACTGTAAATTTCAGAACTAATTGTTAACCTGTAAAACCTGAAATAATGTTTAGAAAAATAGATACATTTTTTTTAATGAAACCTTAAAAGGATAGTTCACCCAAAAATGGCAGTTCTGTCATTAACTACTCACTCT
Source organism: Spinibarbus caldwelli (assembly GCA_039654775.1). Lineage (NCBI taxonomy): Eukaryota > Metazoa > Chordata > Actinopteri > Cypriniformes > Cyprinidae > Spinibarbus > Spinibarbus caldwelli. The sequence continues at coordinate 16,694,218 of CM077259.1, forward strand.
CATGTCGTTCCAAACCCGTAAGACCTTTGTTCATTTTCGAAACACAAATTAAGATATTTTTGATGAAATCTGAGAGCTTTCTGACCCTCCATATACAGCAAAGCAACTGACACATTCAAGGCCCAGAAAGGTAGTAAGGACATCATTAAAATAGTCCATGTGACATCAGTGGTTCAACCGTAAATTTATGAAGCTACAAGAATACTTTTTTTTTTTGCACAAAGAAAACAAAAATAACAACTTTACTCAACAATTTCTTCTCCGAAGATGATCGAAGGTCTTACAGGTTTGGAACGACATGAGGGTGAATAATTAATGACAGAATTTTAATTTTTGGGTGAACTATCCCTTTAAAGACAAAATATTTTTTAAAAAGTAACATATTTGATACATCAGGCTTTTATGGCTCGTTTACTATGATATCAAAAAATATGGAGCTCACATTAAGAATAGGAAAAAATACCAATTTTATTCAGAGGCCCAAACTAAGCCAAAATATGCAGTTTAGTGTCGTTGCTTATATTTATATGGAAAGATGAAATTCTGATAGCTTGTAATGTAAATCTATGAAATCTGAATAGAATGAAATACATTAACAAATACATAAACATATCAATTGTTACTGTATTTACTGTATTTACCAATCATGTTTAATTTGGATAATGTGATATTTAAATGCTTAGTTTTATAATCTGTAGTTTTTACTGTGGTTTCAGAGAGGTGACTGGGAGATGTACAAATAACCGTTTCTCAAAACAGGATTTTCTTTTTTAAATATGATGTTTGGATAATCAAGTAAACCTAAGTTGCTTCAGTCCAGTAAGTGTTCATATTGAAATATTTCTAACAATATAACAATTATGGTTTATTAATTATTATTATTAATTATGGTACTTTAGTATAGGGATCAATTCTCACTATTAACTAGTTGCTTATTAGCATGCCTATTATTAATTTTGGCTGTTTATTAGTATTTATAAAGCACATAATTTGAATGACCATATTCTACATTCTTAATCATACCCAATACCTAACTTAACACCTACTTTACTAACCATTAATAAGCATCTAATTAGGAGATTATTGAGGCAAAACTCAAAGTAAATGGTTTGTTAATATTGAGAATTAGACCTTAAATAAAGTGTGACCAAAGTTATTCTTATGTTTACTTCACAGCAGTTCACAGCAAAAAGACACATGTACCACAACATGAAAGGGGACATTTTTAAAATCATAAATCAGACAACAGAAAGAATGAGGTATATTGTGTACAACAGGTTTTTCTGAGTTTTCACCATTTTTGTCGTTTAGATGCCTTAGAAGTCATCAAATATGATACTGTAGGCTTTAAAGGGTTAAAACAGAGTGGCAATAACAGCTGAAACGTTCACACAAATGATTGCATCAAGACATGACCCTCTGTGTTTATATGTGAACAGTTATTTGAAGAAACTTAGCCCAGAGGAAGTAGGATAGATACTATTTGTCCTAAACAACAAAGCAATTAACCAGAGTAAACAGTGGTGAGGTCCTTTAAACATTATACTATTCCTGGCTGTGTGTAGCACCTACAACTCTGCTTATCTTTTTGAAGGCTCTCAACATTAGGAAAGTGAGACTTGGTGATTTATGTATAGGACGGTTTTAGTATTACTTTACTATCTGTTTTCTTTCCTAGGGGCATCTTTACAGAGGGAGTGTGCTGTATCATAGCAGGGCTGCTGGGCACAGGAAATGGATCGACCTCTTCCAGTCCTAACATAGGGGTGCTTGGCATCACCAAGGTGAGGTAGTGGGAGCTCTTAGGCTGATGATACACAGGCAACTTTTTGAGAAGTTGTCTAGCAGCCCTGCAATGTTGCAGGGCATTTTCCCATTGAGAATGGGCAACAAATTAAAAAAACAAACAGTTGCCCTGTCTATCATCAGCCTTAGGCTCTTTATAATACTATTGTATATTAGAAAGCATTCAGTAAATGCAGTTCTGGTATCTGTATTTGTGACATCTTATCAGAGTCCTTCAGGGCTTTGAGCTGATAGCAGATACATACAGTATACATTACACTATTCATAACTCTCCTCGTGTCTCTTCAGTGGCTTTGTTTCCAGTAACATAATTCACTTTGTAAATATGTTTTGTGTTGAGACAAGCTGTGGTTTCCCTGGTGTCTTGCTTTCCCCTGCAGGTGGGAAGTAGGAGGGTGATACAGTATGGAGCAGGAATAATGCTTTTATTGGGAACTATTGGGAAGTTCACCGCCCTGTTTGCCTCCTTACCCGACCCTGTCCTTGGAGGGATGTTCTGCACCTTGTTTGGTAACAAGCTTGTTGGATCTATTTGTATTTGCAGGTGTTTTGTCCCAGCTTTGTCCACAGGGTGTCAGTAAAGAGCCCAGAATTTAATGAATTTTGTTTTTCAAACAACATTTTTGTACAGGACCAGTCAATATTTAATTATATACACTACCATTGATTTTTTTTTTTTTTAAGAAATTATTACCTTTATTTAGCAAAGATGTATTAATTTGATCAAAGGTGACAGATTCAGGGTCATTATGAATAAAGTAAAATATAAAAACCTAAACCTATTTTATTTATTAAGGCATCATTTCTCATAGCAATTTCTCATAGTTTAACTTGATGTACTAAAATAACTAAAACTACAGTTGAAATTAAATTAATAAAAACTATATAAACATGTTTAAAACAGCTAAAAACAATAATGACAACAACACAACAAATTTACTAACATTTTAACAAATATTAAAATGAAAGATAAAAATAAAATATAAAATTCAAAATATTAACAAAAACTAATGATACTAAAACTAAACCTCGATGATACTAAAATAACACTGGATAAATTTCTGTTTCAAATAAATGCTGTTCTTATGAACTTTCTATTTATCATATAATCCTGAGAGAAATGTATCAGTTTCCACAAAAATATAGGCAGCGCAACTGTTTTCTATGATAGTGTTTTAGTGCCACGTAAAAAAAAATAATAATAATAAGATTATGATATTAAAGTAATTACAAAAATAAAGTCAAAATATTTTGAAAATAAAGTCAAAATGACGAGAATAAAGTAGAAATATTTTTAGAATAAAGTCAAAATTACGAGAATTAATTCATAGCAATGATGAGATTAAAGTTATAATATTGATAAAAATAAGAAATTATTATTATCAATGATCATGTGACACTAAAGACTGGAGTAATGGCTGCTGAAAATTCAGCTTTTCTATCACATAAATAACATTTTAAAATATTTTAAAGGAGAAAACGGTTATTTGAAATTTTTATATTTCAGGCCATTACATTTTCACTGTATTGAGAAAATAATTGAGAAAATAAATGCAGCCTTCAAATCATTTAAAAGTCTTTCCAGCCCCACACTTTGAAACGGTAGTGTATATGTATTTTGTGTAGTTTAAATTTGTTTTTGTGTGTGTGTGTGTGTGTGTGTGTGTGTGTGTGTGTGTGTGTGTGTGTGTGTTTTAAATCTGTACACAGGTATGATTACAGCTGTTGGACTGTCAAACCTACAGAGTGTGGATCTGAACTCCTCCAGAAATCTTTTTGTTCTGGGTTTCTCCATGTTTTTTGGCCTCATGTTGCCTAATTATCTGGACACTCATCCGGGCAGCATTAAAACAGGTTGATATGCCAAACAGTGTTTTCTGATTTTGTTTTCTGTATTTTGTTTTGCAGTAAGAATGCTGTAGCTGTTGTCACCCATTAATGTGAATACACATATGTTTTGATTGATTTTAAAAGGTGTAGCAGAGCTGGACCAAATCATCACAGTGCTCCTGACAACAGAAATGTTTGTAGGGGGATTCATAGCATTTGTACTTGATAACACAATCCCAGGTATGTGACAGAGTTACTGACAGTATACAAATTCATTGGATAAATAGACAACAAAGGCTGCTTCACATTCAACATGTCTACATTATGTATGCAGGGACCAGAAAAGAGCGAGGTCTGGTTGAATGGGCGGCTGAGAACTATTCAGGACCAGGAACGGTAAAAACAGACACATATGACTTTCCAATTGGGATGGGACTGGTCCGGAAGCTGGGCTGTCTGCGCTACCTGCCAGTCTGTCCCACTTTCCGGGGCTTTAAGCCATCATGTCGCAAGTATGAGGAGGAGGAGGACATGAAAATAAAGGAAGGTGTAATTGATGCTTCAGTTGAAATGGTCTGCACCAAAATTTAGCCATATTTTTATTTGACTTGGTTTAATATAGTGTATGTGGTTTTGGTGAAGCTGAACCTTTTTCCACAGCTGAGCACCGGTTTTGCTGTCAAAAATTTTTATTTGTTCAGTTTTGTATTTAAAACAGACAAAAAAAAAAATGCACCATTAGAGAATGGGTGCATATTTTAAAAGGAAAACTTGAATGAACAGTTTGAGAACAAAGGGTCTCTGTTCTTTTAACATCAAACCAAATGTAAAATTTGATTTTATTACAAAGCATTAAGTGTTTTATTGAAATTACTTCAAAATAAAATGAAGGTCAGTTTTTTTTTTTCATTTATTACCTCTTGATTGTGTACAAAATATGCAAGTGATTAACACTAAACAAAACATTCAGAAATGTTTAGCTTCAGAAAATAATAGTGAAAAATTACATGCTTAAAATACACAGAAATCATAATTTATATACATATTATTGTAACTGATCATGTTTATAAATACTAAGTGTACTATATATTCCATAAGAGCCATTGGACAAACGATCATGTGGACATTCAGTTTTGACAAAGATGTGCTTAAGTTATTTTGTATTAAAATATAACTTTAATGTATTTCTATCTGTTTAAAACTTTTTTTGTTTGTGCACATTATAAAAAAGGTTCAAAAGGTTAGAAAATCATCATGTATTATGAACTAACAACATTTTTGCAGCATTTATTAACCTAGGTTCATTTTAATTTAGAAATGAATTATTTGTTAGAATTGTTAATTCATGTTTTTTTATAAATTAACAAATTTTAATATATACTTCTTAAATATTAAAGTGTTAAAAATGTATCAGTATATGAAAAAAATAATATTAACTAATATTAATAAATGCTGTAAAAGTACTGTTTATTGTCAGATTATAATAACTAACGTGTTAACTAATTTTAACTGACTGAACCTTATTGTAAAGAATTACCAATTCATTCTTCATGACATTTTCCACAACAAACAGTAATGCTGCAATAAACATGGGAGCTGAAACATTATGTAGTGCCTCTGATTCCATACAGTCCAGAGGCTCTGTGCAGTGTTTGGTCTAAAGCTAAATTGATTTAGTATCTTGCCGAAGGTAAGACACTACAGATGTTTAATAATCTTTATTGATTTTAAGGAAATATCAATGTATTCTCATCCATCCTCTCACTGTGTTCACATCTGACACCAGAACATTCGGTCATGCGCCAATAGTATCAGTTATATATAGTCAATAAGCCATCCTGAATCTCAGATAACGGCTCTGTGGATTAAAGCAAAGGTCTCTCATAAACAAGTGTCAGGTGTCAGTAGGAAAACAATGAACACATTTTTGGGGCAAATTAATTTTGAAACCAGTTCACATCCAAATTTTTGGTCACGCTTTATTTTAAAGTCCAATTCTCATTATTAACTAACTATTAACTATGACTTTTGCCTCATTTTTGCTGCTTATTAATAATACTAATAATCAGTAAGGGAAGGTAGTTGTTAAATTTAGGTATGTTGTAGGCTTAAGGGATTGAAAATATGGTCATGCAGAGTAAAGCATTAATATATGCTTTATAAAAAGCCAACATGCTAGTTATATGCATGCTAGTTAACAGTGAGAATTGGTCCTTAAAATAAAGTGTTACCACATTTTAAAAGACACAGGATAAGACACTAAATTTCTGTTTAAGTTTACAAATGTGAAAAAATAAAGTGTTGTCATGAAGTGCTTAACTAAGCCAAACAGAGCCATGGTTTTTCTTAAACTGCCATTTAGTAAATATAAATACAATTTACAATAACAAAATCGTGACCTTTGTCATTCCTTCTAAACAAGCTCAAGACACTCAGGTCCCTTGGTGAGTCTCAATTGCCCATACCAGAGGTGATCTGAGCCCCTCTCCCTTTAAACCCCCTGCTCTGTTTATGTAGCCTGAATGTGTGAATGCATATGCATCTTACAACATTTCAACAGATATAATCAGTCTCACCCATGTCAGTTGCCAAGTCCAGAGGTAGCCTTTACAAAGTAAGGAGTGTTGAATGCAGTGCTAACTGAATACGCTTTCAGCTTTGATGCCTTGAGGCCAAGGCAGCAGATGATCAACATGTTTCACTCATCCAGAAGCTTATAAACAGCTCCTTTCCAGCACTTAATAGGCACTGGGTAATCTGATTCTTGGGCATGACTTATTGTCTCCTTCTACAGTCTATAGGTCCCGTCAGGTTTCATGGTCCTGGTGGTGGGAGCACCTGAGGATGTACGTAAGGTAAACACTGTGGGGTATACATGGGTGGGATGTGAAGAGAGGCAAAGGGTATGGGCAAAACGGCACTTGGAAGTGTCTGCTGTGGCAGTAGGACCTCAACATACTGGCAAGTTTCTGGATCAAACAGCATCTTGCGCTGTGGCAGCTGAGGCACGTCCACATAGAAATAGCGGCCGGTTTCCGGGTCGAGCAACAGTTGGCGAGGGTTTTGTCCTGCTGCTACACTTCCTCCTGCTTCTGGATACAGCACACCTGTACCCCCAAGCCTGGCCTCTGCACCCGTGGGAGCAACAAAGATTGTGTTGTGTTGGCTTTCTGGAGAAGATATTCTCAGCCCTGCTTCCCCATTCTGAGCTTGACTGGTTGAGCCATCTGTTGGCTGGACTAACGTTTTTCCTTCCTCAGAGAGGGATCTCAGTAGGGGGGTATGACTGTTTGATGCAGGAGGCTGGTTGTAAAGAGGTGTTTGAAACATGACAGGCCCTTGAACATAGCCATGAACGGCTCCAATATGAGGAGAGATTGTTTGGTAACCCAGCGGATTGGGTTTGTAATAATATGAGGGAACCATGGGTGTTGAAGCAACCGTTAGGACGCAAGCAGATAGAGGCCCCACTGAACTCTGTGACCTGGGAGGAAGGCATGGGGTCTGGAGGCCATCACTGATTACCTTGCCATAGTCCTGTTGCTCAAAACTTGCTGTGGGTGGACAATATTGCATAGCTACTGGGAAAAGTTTGTCAGAGCCGATAGTCATCTCATGCTCTGCCTTGTTCAAGTCTCCTTTTGTAGGCTTGTCCGTAGAGGCCGCCTCTTTAGCTTGCAGTGCCAGGTCTGTCCTGTTTGTTGGTTTCAACTTTGTATCGCTGACTAGAACATCAGGTTTACTCATGCCAACTTGGCTATCATGTGTCTCTGAGGGCTTTGACAAGGCACAACTGTTTGCCTTGGTTATACTAATTGGGCTGACCTTTGTAAATCCAACAGTATGACTTTTGTCATTTGATTCCACAGGAGACATTACCTTAGTCGAGCATCCTCTTGGTGCAGAGTGATCCCTCCTTCTGTCCAGTGAAAGAGGTGGAGTGACTTTCCGTACCAGGGTTTTTTCTTCTTGTCTGTATCCCTTTCCCTTACCTTCACCCTTGTTGTTGCTTAGATTGTGTACTGATGGCTGAAACAAAGGAGCACTCCCATCTATTCCATGGGCTGATTCCCCAGTGCCCTTGAAGGACATGTTGTATGTGTTTTTCACTAGGCTTCTCATGTCTTTTACTACATGCACAGGTGCCATGGCTTTCAATTTGCCGTGGATTTGCATACCTAGGATTGCAGACTGTCCTGGCGACTTGACTTCCTCTCTGTCAATCTCTTGATCCTTTCCAACACTGCTCTCGTCAACTTGCGGGATTGTGTTATCCACTGCTTTTGCTTCCAAATCAGAGATTAGGCATGCAATATTAGTAGGACTGAGTGTACTTTCCATGGTGCCAGCCTGTTGCTCCTGCATTTCCAGCACATTGGTTAGGGTCATATTGTGTTGTTTATGGATTCCTTGCCCTGTATGGAATTCTTCAGATGTGGTTTTCACAGAGGCCTGTGTGCTGATGGCTACATTTGTTGCTGCACTCGAATTCCATGCTCTGCTCTTTGCTGAGTCACAGGATAGCTTCCCTCCTGGGCTCAGGTTAGGCAGCTGCAACACCTCCTCTCTTGGACTCAACTTCTCTGCATTCTCATTCTCTGAAGGGTCAATTATTTCAGTGCCACTGCCTTGAACTTCAGACCTGCCAATTGCACTTAAAAGAGGATTGAAACAATGTTTGCTCAGCAGCTTGGGTTGAGTTTTAGAGTTAACACTGCAGTGCTTTTGAATGGGGCTGCACTCTCTCTGGGCCTCCCTCTTAAGAGAAGCACTTTGATTTAGTTTGAGAGTTTCAGCATATACATCCTTGCCAGACAAATAGATGCATTCATCAGTTGTAGTAGTCCTGTTGTTCAGTTTGACAGAAGCAAAAGCTTTATCAGAAACATCCAAGGTGCGAAGATTCTGTTCATGTTGCATTTTTTTTGATAGGACATTTGTTATGATGCAGGAAGCCATCTGGGTTTTGCTGGAGGTTTCATCCAGGGAAAACGACTTCTGAAGTCTTTGCTTTCGCTCAGCCTGCACTGACCTTTGATCGGCCACATGGGACTCCTGATTAAAAGCTGCAGGGGTGCTGTGTTGACGCTGAAATATGTCCCGGGCACGCACAGGTGTGCTTGCAACCTGAAGGGTTTGATTGTTGTTCTCTCTGGCATGTGTCTCTGCTGTGTCCCGTCTCTTCAGTTGGATTTGTCTTTTGGGCACAGTCTTTAAGGCCCGGTTTACTTCATCTGTGGTTTCCAATGCCACATCAACACACTCAAAGCTGCTGGATTCTGAGCAAGCAGATGTGTTTTGAGTGTTTGAATACATCTGCTTTTTAAAAGAGAGAACATCATCTGTCCAATTGTTGTAGTTTTCATCAGCAGAGGGCTGACTTGAGGGCCTACAGCTTGAACTGAAAACATGCATGTAGTCAGTTTCAGAACAGGAAGATCTTACCTGGGCCTGGTTAACAAGGCCCCCCACCTTACTACTGGGCTCAGCAAGTTTTGTTCCCATGCTGGTTGATCCTCTGGTATTGTCTGTAGTGTGGCAGAACTGCCAAGAGCTGCTACACACCTTGCAGGAGAGTGGTCTGGACTGCCAGACGCCTTGCCGGCTCTGCTTTTCCAACGTCCGAGTATCAGCGAGTCTCTGTAGCTGGTGTTGGTGCCTGGTTGCGGGGATACGCTCTGAATAACAGTGCGGCGGGATTCTTGACTCCTGCTTGCTGGCTGTGAGTGTTGAGATGCAGTTTGCAGACGCTTTTCTATTTCTAGACCTGACTGACAGCTCAACCTGCTCCTTTCTGCAACTCACCCCTCTACCCTGGCCCTCCCCCTCCTTTTCCGTATGACCCAGAATATGCCCGCCTCTCTCAAGCCTGGGTGCACTCAAACGTTCCCTGGGTCTTTGCCTTTGTGTCGCGTGGTTCTCTTTTGGCTCTGTGCCACTATGCTCCTGTTCCCTACCATTGCTGTATTGATTTCTCTCAGGCGTTATCAAAATAATGTTTGAAGTGAATATCGGTTCTGGGGAGCTGTGCTCCTCAGCGGTTCTAATGTTAGTGTGAAATACAGTACTGCTGCCTCCAAAATAATCCCTCGGTTTAACCAATGACTCTTCTCCTGATAAATTAAGCTCATCAGAATTATCCAGCTTTTGCACAGGGTTTCTAAAGGCTGCCTTTACAGACTGCAAACGCTCTAACGCTCTCTCAGTTGATGAAGATTTATCCTGGTCACATTGGGACACATCAGGAAGCACTTCTGTACCCTTCTCTTCTTGTGTTTTGCAGTCCTGTGATACTGTGGTTTCTGTGAACAAGGATCTTGAAGTGATGCTTTCCATAGTGGTAGTGCAATCTAAGAATTCAAATGTGCCACCTTCAGCAGGACACTCTGTAGAGACAGTGTACTGTGTTGTGTCCCCTAAAGCTTCACTGTACTCACTCAGAGAACAAAGAGCAGTGTAGTATGAACTTGCCGAGTCATCCGTGATATCATCAGTCTGCTCTAGGTCACTTTCCCCTTCATCTTTTTGTTGGAGAGACAGACTGTTTTTTTCTTTGATAGATGCAGGTGACTTAGACATTTCTCTTTAAATGTCACTTCAAAAATTTCCTTCTGTGGCTTCTGGACGTTTTACACACTGGCGTGGGGTGGATGTGCAGGTCAGACCTATATTGCAAGTGCAGAAATGTTTATGCTTCAAAAAATGTGATGTTGCATCAAGCCCAGTGATGAAACATGAGATCCAGCCTGACTGTTTTGTCTGAATTCCTGTCCAAGAAAAAGAAAAAGAATAAAGAGTTGTATTTTTAAATGCTTAAAATTACACGGAAAAGCATATGTATACACATTGTAAATATAAATTGTGTATTTAAAAAATATTTTTAAATACTCAGATGTTAAAAGTGTCACGTTAAAAAAAAAATACTGATCAAAATCTCATGCATTGGATTCGTGTTCATTTTTTCCATTGTGTTTGATTTAAGTGTTTGTCTTAAGAATCTCTCACCCCAATGTAAAAACATCTCTCACCTGATCCAAGCCACCTCAAATCTTCTCCTTTTTGTTGAAACTCCTCTGAGGTGTTAAATCTGAATGAGAAATCAATGGAAAAAAATGTCAAATAGTTGTCAACAAGTCAACAGTCAAGATATCTATAGAAAGAAATGAGGGCAAATGCCTTCTTAAAAAGAATACTAAGCTAGGGACTGCAGAGGAGATGAATCAGACCTTATTTTTTGGCTGCTGAGGTCTGGATCAGGATATGTGGTCCAGGCCCAGTAGTAGCTTAGGTAGTGGTGTGGCAGTCGGCTTTGACAGCAGGTGCTGGTCTGGCTGTGCTGGAGCGTTCCTTTTGGAATCTGACTAACATAGCCTGTGCAGTCACAGGTCCAGCTAAATATAGTTCCCCAGGCCCCATAACACTATCATCAGGGAGATAGGGCTGAAGTCCTCTGGGTACGCTGTGGTAAGTATTGGGCCTTCAAATGGCCACTGCAAATAGAATGGTCACGCTGGTTATGGGGGTATCATTTGATGGTGTAGTCCTTTTTAAAGTAGACATTAAACCTATCACTATATCTAAATTAATTGTACATTGATCTGAACTTTGTTCATGTGAAGTTAATTTTGATGTGAAATGTAGTTCTATCAGATTTACCTTAACTATGAGAGGAAGCACTGTTGTTAGAAAGCACACAGTTGTTCGAGAGCAGATGTGCACTTCCTCTCAAGTGTTTGTTGTGCGTTGCCAGCCAACTCTGGGACTTTCACTGAACTGGACATGACCATGCAGGCCATGACAGCTATGGCATTTGACCTACTTGGTCTCGGCTGTGCCTGATGGTTTAATGACATGATATAGTGGGCAGCAAGGATATAAGACTGCTTAATTTCACAACAGCGGTGCTCCAAAAGTTTCTTATCCGCTTAGTAACACATACATCAAACCTGAGGGGACCACCGACACTGTGGTGTTAAGTTGTGAGAAGTGTATAGCATTACAGAGAGTTAAGAGCATTAGTCTATAACATAACTTTCATATTAGCATTTCACCCTGAAAATATGGTTAGAGACTTTTCAAACATGGAAATGAAAGACAGTATAATACATAATAAGGTGACGATTTCCACATATTCGATATATATTTACACTTATATTTACGCATTTAGCAGACACTTATCCAAAGATGTATAATAAAGGAACACCAGTGTCTTGGTTTATGGTTGTGAAGTTTTTAAGTAAATGAAGTGGTAAAAATGTACCAAAGTAACACACTAGTTACTACAGTAAATATCAAATTGCTATAAAAATCTTTGTGCCACTTTTTTATTATTTTGGATAACACTTTTAAAATGGCATTAACAGTCTGACAAGTCTGTCTCATTCCTAAGTAGAAAAGCTGCATGTAATGGCTCTATGTCTTCCCATACTGCTGAAACTGCTGTTTACATACTGCAAATGGATTGGCCACATGCTGTAGTACATATAAAACGACCAGATTTTTTGACTTCATCATGTCCTGTTATAAGAAGCTAAAGAGCCTTTGCACATTGATCAGGCATTGTTGTATTTAATATAGATAGTAGGCTACTGTTTATGAGATTATACATGAACTTCGCAATGTCCGTCCTACAATTAGTTTTAAGCAGTATATACAGTGTTTAGGACTGCAGGGTCCACCTGCTGGCCAAATATAGGCAGAACATATAAAATGAAATTGGTCACTTTATTTACAAAACTATTTAGTTTTAAATTAATAAACATTTGCGTGAAACCCATCTGTACAAACAGCACTATCGTGACGATCAGTAATCGTTATTAATATCATAGATAATTTCATCAACACCCATTAAAATCAAAATTAGTAATTATTTACTGATTAGATTTATATGATTAAATACGTAGGCTAGATCTCATGCAATAACGATTTTATTTATTTATATTAAATTATAAAACATATAAAATGTGGTGTTCATCGTTGTCCTCTACATCAAAATAACTCAATCTCAGTAATCTCAGCAAACCAGTTTCACCTGTAGATTTAGATGATTGTTTACAAATAAACATACATACACGCACATTTCAGACCATTTCATCTATCAGTGTTTTAAATAAGTTGACGAACCGCAATTGTTTGAAGCTCATGTTAATGTCCGCGCGGCGGACTCCTCCCTGTTTGGGAGACCATGCAGCTCCGCACACAACATCATTCAGATCTGCTCCTCTCAGGCCGCTGGGGGAGCACACTACACGGGGCGGCGAAAAAAGTCAAAGGGGTTAACTTGGATACACACGCGGCGGTGTTTTGATTAAAAAAAAAAAACATCCAACTGCACACTGAAGCGACTTAGTTTTTCACAAGAAGAATTTCCCTTGATATGGGATTTGTTTCGGAAAGTACACATGCGCGTAGTTGAAGGATATAACTCCAGTATGCGGCAGTTTTGAAACAAAGGGGTCTGGAGCGCCGTTGTCTCAGTGGTAAGATGCGCAGTTGTTTTAATAAAGAGCGTTATATTGTTTCCTAAGTGTTTCATTTTCAGATTCAGTTTTAGATTGGATAGTCATGGTCGATTAACGCGTTTAAACCGAAACTCCTCGCTTTATTAGTTCACAGCTCTCGTGTATACTTGATATCGCTGTAATAAGGGTCTCGTGGCGTGCCGCAGGGCTAGATGTGCGGCGCCGGTCACTTTCATTTCGGACCGATTTATTTTTGTTTTTTATAGAAATAAAGCGACCTAAAGATAGGGGAAGTTTATCGCTAGACTATTGTGTGTAGGTAATTAGTTGAGTCTTCCACAAACAAACAAGACAAAGTCGTGATTTTCGGCGAAGCGGCTGTTGTAGTTCAGCGTGAGATAAACTGCTTGAACTTTGCTGGACGACTTCAAGCTCGGTAAATTTAGAAAAGAGTTTCCCACAAGCGCCCACTTATCTTATGTCTTTAGTTCCCCTGAAATACTGTGACATTTTCTCTCAAACAAACCTGAAATAGAAGTAGTGTGGTAGAAGTGCCTAAACTGAACACGAATTGCTTCTTTCCCTCTCACACTCTTGTTTGTGTTTAAGGATTGGGGCCCTTTCTGGATGGGAAAGATGGAATCAGAGGGGCAGTGGTGGAAAAGCCAGCTTGCAGCGGACATCCATCAGGCTCTGCGAATTAAGGTGAGGTGTAATAAACAGCTTTACATTCATCATAGGATATCACAGTGCAATTTTAATCCAAACATCAACGTCCATGTCTCCAGTGGCTCAATGGCCACACTTTGAACCAGGTTTGGTTTGATTTGTCCAGCCTTTGATGGGGAAGTGTGAAATGTCACACAGCCCTCAGAAAACATCCTCTGATTGTGGCCTTATGAAGGTTCTTGGCCAATGCATTGTCTGCATTCATATTGTAAACACAATTTCTTGATAATAGCCATATCATTTAGAACTAGGAATGCTGTCCCAGGACCCTGTGGAAAGCCATTGAGGTTCTTCTATGGTACAGCCTACTTTTAGTTTAACTTTATTTTACATATTTAATTTATTAATTTTACTTTAAAAGTGCTGTGATATATGGTAATATCACGGAATTATAATTTATTACAAGTCTTAAGTCTTGCGCCCTGTCATTTTGCGACAGTTTTGATCCTTTAGCAAATTACGTAAAAGTAGACCAGAGCTATTATGTCGTTATTGGTAAATCTGTTTCTTGAAGCTGGACACACTTTTGTGTTGGAGCACTAGGAAGTGTCTTGCTAAACCATGTGAACTTTTGTTTCCTCACTGCTGAGTGAATTGCATCCATCAGACAGTGAGGTTTAAGTGCATTTATTTAGTGCACTGTTTGTTGTCTTTTTATTTTCCGTCCTGTTTATTGTGTGTGTCCTCACATCTGGTTTGGAATGTGAAGTGTTCTGTTTGTGTGTGTGTGTGTGTGTGTTTGTACTTGAGTTTGTCTGTTAGTCTTAGATTACTGGACTAAACAATCCTGCTGGGTTTATTCGGCACGTGTCAAGGAGTGGCAAAATGATGCATGTGACTGAATGTGGCTTGCATGAACCTTTTTTTGGCACGTTATTCTCTTCCCCAGCTGGGGTGCCTTTCCCAAAAGGAACTATGGTCTCAAGCTCTGTCGTTATCAATAGAGTTCAATGGAACTAACGACTATAGTTAGCTAACGATGGTTTTGGGAAACGCAGCCCTGGTTAGTCAGTTATATTATGTGAAATCTAGTGATATGTAGGACTAATGCAATGCAGATGCAAAGTAGTTCAGCTGTTTGGGGAAATATGTGGAGATTGGAGGTTTGGTGTTGGTGGATTGTATTTAGACTGAACAATCTCTCTCTGTTCACCAACATGCAATCTTCAGTAAATGTTGTGCAGAAATGTTTAGCCGATGTAAATCTTTGCACAGATAGGGTATAGTTTAATTTATGCTTTGTGTGGGAGGTTGGCCAACTTCTCCTCCTACTACGTCAATACCGAAACCTAAGGGTCTTTGGAATTAATTGATATCTTGAGGAGGTTAATTAGCAGCCTTGCTTTTAATTTTGCTCATAACATTTTTTTAGAACAATGTTAAATTTTGCTAGAATATTTCTTCTGTAATTTTGCATTCCATCACTTTATATATGTTAAAGCATTATTTAGCTTGTTTTAAACAAGCTAAATGACAATATTCAAGCAAGTCTATTTCCTCTTTTTTTGCGTGATGTTCAAGTGCCAATTCCCTTTTTATCTGTGTGAAATCCACAAAAATGTAAAGCCACAAAGGGGTGCTGAGCTAGTTTTATTTCCTCTGGCTTTACCTTCTTATATTATTTATAGATGCTTTGAAAAAGCTTGTTCTTTTGAAAACGATTTGCATCAAGATATGCAGTTGACAAACAAACTGATCAGCCATTCAAATACAGCAGCAGCTGTAGGGCTGTCTAAATTGTGGGCAGGCCCCACAAAAGGGCTCCTTGAGAGGGTCAAATCCCAGCCCCTCACCCCACAGGGGACAGATGGCTGTGAGACATGATGGCTAGGCCAGTAAAGGAAGCAGCGCTCTCCTCAACAGCCACTATAAAGCCTGAAGGACTCATGTCTGGAAAGAGTTTGACAATTTAGCTGCTTATTAAGTGTGACCGGTGCTTTTTAAGGGTATGTTTGAGTTGTAATTTCTGCGCTGTTGGTATTAGATTCATTTTTGAGAATGACTCCGGTTTAGTTGATTACAGAGTGTGCTGACAAAAGGCAATTATTTTAATGGGCATCATTCATGGAAAATTGTTAATCTTTCATGAATTGATTTGAACATGCATTGTCCCTTTGAATGCAGAATGCAACGTTTAAAAATGGTTTTACATAATTTATGCTCATGGTTTATATGTTTTTACTTTTGGTTTTAATTTTACATATTTTCTAATCCTTTAATTTACTTTATTTGCTTTACTACTATCTTTCACAAATTATATACTATTCTATATTATATACAGATTGTATATAATAATTTGGTCCCTTTATATTTAGTGGCCTTAACTATGTACTTACGTTTGAATTAATCATTTGGTACAATGCATTTATTGTGTGCATACCTGTTTTTACATTGTACTTATTTATTTATTTTTTTAAATACATGCATGTATTTACATCTGTAATTAATTTCTGTACAATCCCTTACACCTTAACCCACCCTTAAACCTATACCACCATACCTGTCCCTAACCTTACCCGTATCCCACCTCAAAAGCAGCAAACGTGTTTTGCCATACAATATGAACACAATAAGTACATTGTACTGATTTTTTGACATAAGTGCGCAGTAGTTAAGGCCACCTAATATAAAGTTGGACCAATCATTTAAATAACTCACACATAAAACTACTGTTCAAAAGTTAGTATGTTTTTTTTTTTTTAATCAGTTTTTTTGTTTGTTTTTATTTCTAATCAAGGATGCATTTATTTGGTTAAAAATATTAAAACAGTAATATTGTGATTATATATTTTAATTGTAAATATGATATCATTTAAAATGCAATTTATTTATAATTTTCTATTTGAATATATTTTAAAATACAATTTATTTCTGTGATGGCAAATCACATATCCTTCAGTGTCACATGATTCTTCAGAAATCATTTTAATATGCTGATTTGATGCTTAAGAAATTTATTATTGTTATCAATGTTAAAAACAGCTGCGTTTCTAATATTTTTGTGGAAACACTGATATATTTCAGGATTATTTGATTCATAGAAATCTTTTGTAACATTATAAATGCTTATTTAATGCTTTTTTTTTTTGCTGGATACCATGCTATTTTTGTAATGCACCATGGTCTAAATATTATATATACTATGTTACAAAAAACCATACCATCTTTTTCTCCTTAGGAGCTGAAGTTGCCAACGTACCAGGCTCAATCTCCACAGATCGGGATGCGGCGGTACTTTGCCGACCTGCTCGCTGTTCTCAGCAACCGATACCAGCTGTGCCCTACGGCACGTCACCTGGCCGTCTACCTGCTTGACCTCTTTATGGACCACTATGATGTAGCAGTGCGGCAGCTGTACGTCATCGCCCTCTCCTGTCTCCTCCTGGCCAGTAAGTCACAGATGAATTTGATTGCACCTCATTTGCTGCTTTTATGTGACTGTGATGCTGGTTTTTGCTTCCTTTACCCGTATCTGATCAGGCAGTAAACTCATTGCAGGTACCTGAAGTAAATTTGATGGTGCTCGTATTAAACCGAGCGAGTGTGTCTGATTCTGTGCACTAGCTGGCTGCTGTATTGTGCTGTGAGACAGCTGTGTGCATAAGAGGCCACGGCCTCCGCTGGCCTCAAGACCCCTGAGTCAGTCTCCAAGGCAACCTATCCAACGCACAAATCAGAAAGAGTTCGAGCAAGTTACAGCTGCTTTTGCATGTTGCAAGTCTAACCGACAGTTTCAGGTGGATTGCAAGAGAGACATTCTTGCAGTGATGCAGAAGTGTCGCCTGATGTCTCCAGTAGATTTATAGTGCCGGAAACAAGGAAGTCTGACTCATAATATATCTGTGCTGTGTTATCAGTGGTGGCACATCTGCTTGCACACAA
>CM077259.1:16714425-16866925 GCA_039654775.1 Spinibarbus caldwelli
GTTATCAGTGCAATTAGCCCCCCACACCCACCCGCTCTCATTCTTTTAGCTGAGAACTTTGGAGGAGGAGAGGGCGAGATATCAGGCTCATTTCCTCTCCTGAGCTGGGGTGATGGGGGTTTGTTATGCTAACGCGCAGTGTATGTCGTAAAACTCATTTTTATTAATCAAACCTGATAGTATGTATATAAAATGGTAATCTTTTCTATTATTGGCAGCACGTGTTTTCTGTATTTTGAAGGAATAGCAAAAAGAAGATGATGTGAAACCCTAATCCTCTGGTACTTTGCCATTTTCAGCAAGAAGCCCTGTTGAAATGGTATATCATCCTGTAGCTAATGGAGCTGCAGCTCTCCTTTTTGATGAAACGGTGTAGAGTAGCATGTCAAATGCAGGCTGCCCCTTTTCTCTGAAGGATGAGGGAGGGGGAGCTGAGGGCCCTGGAGGGGCATGTTTGAACTGAAACACTCAGCAGGGTTCCTAATATTCAGATTAGTGTGACAGATGCCCCCCTGAGGTTTGATGCTAATGAAAAGAATTTGTACACCCCAGATAATTAAGAAAAGACACTGTGCAGTGGCTTTTTGTGTCAGCTGGGCATTTTTGACCATGAAGGTCCACCAGTGTTTCCTGTTCTGCTGCTGAATCTACAGTGGCACGACAAAAGAAATTGTATTTGAGTTTGAACTGAATGCGATGATGTGAAAGACAATAAATAGGCAACACGTTTCTGTTTGTCTTTGTCGGCTGCACACAAAAACACATTGAGTACAGTGTAACAGTGTAGCCATGAACAAAGGGCTCACAGGTTTTGGGTTTACATTCTGACAGGATGACACATAATTGCAATTTAATCTAAAACATAATTGCAATTTAATTTGGTGGCAGTTGTGTCAGGAATGATATACATGTAGTATAATTATATAAAATATATACAGTATAAAAATATTGTGTAATAATGAAATATCATGATAATATGATAATATTCAAACTCAGAAACTGTGAATTAATTTGTTAGTGCTACTTTTCAAAAGCCTTTTATGTTTATATTTTATTTTTACTTTATTTTCACCACACATTTATATTTAATTCATTACAATCATGAAAATTGGTATACGTTTGGTAAAATAGAGATTTAAACAAAAGTGAAAAAATTATACACAAGATTACCATTCAAGATATAGTTTTGTCAAATTGCGCAAAAAGAAAATATTTGTGTAACTGGGAAACACAAACTGGTTTTCATAAAATGCAGCCCGAATGCATTTCATATGTAAAATAATGTCATTATGGGTGTTTCAGAGAAAAATTATCATAATTGTCCTGTGTTCAAAAGTTTAGGATCAGTAAGATTTGTAATGTTTTTTGAAGACTTTTCTTATGCTCATTAAGGCTGTATCTATTTGATCAAAAATACAGAAAAAAAATTTAATTTTGTGAAATATTATTGCAATTTAAAATAACAGTTTTTAAATATACTTTAAAATATCATTTATTCCTTTGAAGCAAAGTTGAATTTTCAGCATCATTACTCCAGTTTTCAGTGTCACATGATCCTTCAGAAATCATTCTAATACGCTGATTATAATCAGTGTTGGAAACTGTTATGCTGCTTAATATTCTTGGGACCTGTGATACATTTTTGAGGATTCTTTGATAAATAATTTAAAAAGAACAGTGTTTATTCAAAATAGAAATTTTGTGTTACAATATACACTGCTGTTCGTAAGTTTAGGGTCTGTACAGTT
Source organism: Spinibarbus caldwelli (assembly GCA_039654775.1). Classification (NCBI taxonomy): domain Eukaryota; kingdom Metazoa; phylum Chordata; class Actinopteri; order Cypriniformes; family Cyprinidae; genus Spinibarbus; species Spinibarbus caldwelli. The sequence goes on from CM077259.1 coordinate 16,716,174, forward strand.
TTATTTTTTTCTTTTTTTTTTTACAAAATTAATATTTGTATTCAGCAAAATGTGTTAAATGGATAAAAAGTTATTGTGAAGACTTATATTTTTTAGAAAAGATTTCTATTTGAAATAAATGCTGTTCTTTTTAACTTTTTATTCATCAAACAATCAAAGAAAAAAGTATCACAGGTTCCAAAAAACATTAAGCAGCACAAAAGTATCAAAACAGATAATAAATCAGCATATTAGAATGATTTCTGAAGGATCATGTGACACTGAAGACTGTAATGGCTGATGAAAATCTAGCGCTGCATCGCAGAAATAAATTATATTTTAAAGTATATTAAAATAGGAAACCAATATTAGAAATTGCAATAATATTTCACAATATTACTTTTTTTCTGTATTTTTGCTCAAATAAATACAGCCATGATGAGCATAAGAGACTCTATTAAAAAAAACATAAAAAAAATCTTACTGATCCCAGATTTTTTAACGGCAGTGTACACTGCTGAGAACCTAGAGCCAGTGTGAAAACTCTGATTTGAGAGAGTTTATTTTGTAACAGTCCACAGAGCCAGAAGTGCTCATAGCTGAAGAAACCTAGGGTTAATCTCAGAGGTTACTTCAAGTAAATATTTTAGGTCGTAGAGGTTCGTCTGGGTGAACACCTGGTGTAACAAATTACTAAATCTTTGAGAGCGTTTATTGAATTGGCATCTGACTCTTGTAATGATTGGATGTTTATGTCAGCTCATTTACAACAGAGGTTTTGTTATTAAAAATGGTACTTTAATACGGTAAAGTATTATTAAAATATTGGGTTACTTTATTTTAAGGTCCAATTCTCACTATCAACAAACCATTAACTTTGACTTTTGTCTCAAAAAACTACTAACTTGCTGCTTATTAATATTTTGTAAGGTAGTTGTTAAATTTAGATATTGTTCTGATTAGGGATGCAGAATATGTAATAAACAGTCAATATTTTACTAATAGGCATGCTAATAAACAACTATTTAATAGTGAGAATTGGTCCCTATACTAAAGTGTTGCTTGAGTTTCATTTAAGAGGAATGGGTTCCTTGAAAATCTCGGGGAATGAAGGTGTGACCTTGGTTTCTCTTGTTTGGACTGTTTCTCCTCCATGCCATCCAGCAATCTGAGGGGGACTGTGAGCGCTCGAGCATGAGCCGCAGAAGTCAGAGGTCGTGGGGCCCTTATTGTTGGAGCATTAGACTGCGGGGGAAGCAAATACTATGGAGCCTTGGACTTTGGGGAAAAGATATTAACACCTAGCACCTAGAGTCAGGAAGGGAAAACGAAGAGAACAAAGGAATTCTGCAGAGAATTCACCATGAGGCAGCTGTGCTCTCTCATTACAGGAATTCACAAAATCCTTCACCTTAATGATGTCAATGCAAATCCTTTTAAAGAAACTCAAGTATGTGAATGAGGCACAGAGATGCATTGTTCTTAGATCAAGAATGTCTTAGATCTTAGTGATATCTGATAATGGGAGCTTCTTTAACAAGGAAAAAAGATATAAAATGTCCTTGCTTTCATCTGTAACACATCATGAATCTGCATCATGACATCTCTGATGTGATGTCTGGAATACCAGCAGGATATTCCATGCTTTCGTATTTTAACATTGCAGTTGAAATCAAACAAATTAAATGGTTATGCTCAAATATTTGTTTGTCTTTGCTCAGGTAAATTTGAGGAGAAGGAGGATCGTGTGCCCAAACTGGAGCAGCTGAACACTCTGGGCTTCATGTGCAGTCTGAACCTCACCCTCAACAAGCGTGACCTCATCAAGATGGAGCTGCTGCTGCTGGAGACGTTCGGCTGGAACCTGTGCATGCCCACACCTGCCCACTTCATCGACTACTACCTCCACGCTGCTGTCCAGGAGGGGGACCTGCACAACGGCTGGCCCCTCGCCTCCCTGTCCAAGACCAAAGCCTTCATGGACAAATACACACACTACTTCCTTGAGGTTTCGTTGCAAGGTGAAAAAAGTCACTGTTTGTATTTATTTTTAATGTTTATTTGAATGTTCTCCTTAAATTAAGTAATAAAGATCATCAATTCAGATGTAAATCTGATAAAATGTTGATTATATAACAGACCTGTAGTATACACCACAGATAAAAAGTCTCAAAAATACAACAAAATTGTAGTATTGTGAGATATTGTTGCAATTTGAAAATAGTTTTCTATTTTAATATATTTTTTTTATATAAAGCTACATTTTTAGCATCATTACTCCAGACTTCTCTGTCACATTATCCTTCAGAAATCATGCTAATATGCTGATTTGGTGCTCAATTTTCTTATTATTATCAGTGTTGAAAACAGTTTTGCTGCTTAATATATTTGTGGAAACAGTGATACATTTATTACAGGATTCCTTGATGAATATAAAGTTAAAAGAACAGCATTTATTTAAATCTTTTATAAAAATGAATGTCTGTCATTTTTGATCAATTTGATATAGCCTTGCTGAACAGAAGTATTCATTTCTTAATAATAAAAAAAAGAGAAAAACCTACAGACCCTAAACTTTTGAACAGAACTGTTGTTATAATAATGTACAATAATACATAGTCAATTTACTAATACCTGTGGCATTTATTCAGTAAATTATTAATATATAATATCAAAGTGTCTGTTTAATATTTTTACTTATTTTTGACTAATGAACTTTTTAAAAACTTGTTGGAACTGCCGCAGAAATAATTTACAGTACATTTACAGTAATGTAATTTTAAATTATTCAAATTATTTAATATAGATTATGTATAATATAAATTTTAATGCCTGTTTTATTTTATTTATATGCTTGATAAATTAATTACTATTAATTGATATAATTTATATATCAGTTATTGATGACTTAAACATATCGATGATGCAGCCACGTAATAAAAGTTTCAAGCCTAAAGGCCTGTTCACACCAAGGACGATAACTATAAAGATAACGATATAGTTCTAAAAATCGTTCTCAGTATTAAACAATAGCACAGCTATAACGATAAAGGCACAGAGAAATTATATCATTGGAATCACTTTCAGAATGATTTTTTCCAGCTGATGAATGATAAAATGCCGGTTGAACATCGTGATGTCTATCAGCCATCGGCGATGGACGATGGCATCGTCTATCGTCCTAACCCTAATGTGAGAGCTCTCTGACCCTCCCAATAGACAGCAACGCAACTGTAATGATCCCAGGTCCAGAAACGTAGTAAGGACATCGACATAACAGTCCATGTGACATCAGAGGCTCAACTTCAGTTTTGCAAAGCTGTGAGAATACTTTTTGTGCACAAAGAAAACAAAAATAGGGACTTTATTAAACAATTCTTCTCCCCAGAGTTACCGTCTTCCGTCATTTTGGAGAGTATCACAAAGCATATGCATGCTTTCCCCTAAGCGTAAACAATGCTGATTACGTTCATGCGCCCCCCCCACAACGATGATTACGTTCCTTGGTACTCTCCAAAATGGTGGAAGACGTAACTCGGGGAGAAAAATTGGTGAATAAATTGTTATTTTTGTTTTCTTTGCGCTCAAAAAGTATTCTCGTAGCTTCGCAAAATTGAAGTTGCGCAACTGATGTCACATGGACTGTTATACCGATGTCCTTACTATGTTTCTGGACCTGGGAACATTACAGTTGCGTTGCTGTCTATGGCAGGCTCAGAGAGCTCTCAAAAATATCTTCATTTGTGTTCCGAAGATGAACGAAGGTCTTACAGGTTTGGAACTACATGAGGGTGAATAATTAATGACAGAATTTTCATTTTTGGGTGAACTATCCCTTTAACCATTGTAAAATCACTGAGGATGTAATATATCATGTTTGTGTTCGTCTTTGTTGTAGATCATGCCTTCCTGAGCTTCAGGCCTTCTCAGGTGGCAGCTGCCTGCATAGCTGCGTCCAGAATCTGCCTGCAGATCTCCCCCAGCTGGACCACTGTCCTCCACCTGCTCACAGGCTACTCCTGGGATCATCTGACACAGTGCATCCAGCTCATGTTACTGTAAGAGCAAACCACAGTATATGCTCGCATTCACAGAACATAATGTGCCCTGAAGTAAACCACACACGCTTCACCTCACCCTGCTCTTTTGTTTCATTTTCAGCGCTCACGACAACGATGTAAAAGAGGCCAACAAATCCAAATCTTCTCCTTCCGCCAGTCAGAGCCTCCAGCCGCAAGCTCACGTCCCCCACAGCCCAGCCACCCCCTCTCTGCAAAGGCAGCCCACCTCCAGCTCCCAGCAGCTGCTCCTCCAGGCCAGCAGCTACCCGCAGCTCTCCCAGCACTCGCCGGCATTATCCCAGCTGCACATGCTGGCCGACTGCCAGGCCTTGGGACCGGTGGGCTCTCGGGAATATCTGCAGCCCCACCAGGCCAGTCTGCTTTCAGCTTCAATGCCGGCCAGCTCATTTGCGTCTTTCCCCAGCTTGGCGTCGGGGCTACGAGGCTTGCCCCTACAGGGTCCCATCTCCATGCAGGTGAGCATGGGGCCCGAGCGCCACTGCCTCGGTTTGACTTACGGGAGCGGCTACTTGAGTTCCCACCACACGTTCACAGCCGGCTGCTTCGACAGGTGACGCCAGGAGAGGGAGGACAAACTCAACCTGGGGCTGCTGCCGTCCTCCACCCTCTCCGACCCCCCCGAGGGACCTCGTCACGGACGTCGACGAAGACTTTCCAAACAGAAAACCAACAGTCGAGTGGATCCAACTGAGGTCATAGTATTAACTTGAGAACTCTTGTTTTTTAGCTTTTGGATTTTTATGAACTGAGGATGTCTATTTTTTTAAGATTATTTAGCCAAGTGAGGACCTTCTTCCAGTGCCACAAACTGGACTCGACAAAAGACAAAGGATGCTCTTATGACTTGGAGATCCTTTTTTAAGCACACAGCCTTAAAGAGAGATAATTCACCCAAAAATGAAAATTCTATCATCTCATGTCGTTCCAAACCCATAAGACCTTCGTTCATCTTCGGAGCACAAATTAAGATATTTTTGATGACATCCAAGAGCTTTCTGACCCTGCATAGGCAGTAAGGGTACTACCACGATCAAGGCACAGAAACGTAGTAAGGACATTGGTAAAACAGTCCATGTGACATCAGAGGTTCAACCATAATTTTACAAAGTTACGAGAATACTTTTTGTGTGCAAAGAAAACAAAAATAACTTTATTCAACAATTCGTCTCCTCTGTGTCACCCTAGGCCGCCATTTGGAAAGTATCACGATGCATGCGCATGCTTTGAATTTGACGTAAACCGCATATGTTTACGTTCCGATCAAAGCGTGCGCATGCGTGTTCTGTGTCAGCAGCACCATGCGCTTATATTGTTTACGTTCAGATCAAAGCAAGTGCATGCGTTGTGATACTCTCCAAAATGGTGCCAGGGTGATGTAGAGGAGACGAATTGTTGAATAAAGTTGTTATTTTTGTTTTCTTTGCGCACAAAAAGTATTCTCGTAGCGTCATAAAATTAAGGTTGAACCACTGATGTCACATGGACTATTTTAATGTTGTCCTTAACGTTTCTGTGCCTTGAATGTCGTAGTTTCGTTGCTGTCTATGGGAGGGTCAGAAAGCTCTTGGATTTCATCAAAAATATCTTAATTTGTGTTCCAAAGAAGAACGAAGGACTTATGGGTTTGGAACGACATGAGGGTGAGTAATTAATGACAGAATTTTCATTTTTAAGTGAGCTATCCCTTTAAGAAGAGAAATCGAGTTGATCCGCATTCCATCTCACCAGCATTTTCTAACAAGTCCTTGAACTTTCACACTGGATTTGCTGTACGGTCCTTTAATGCTGCTGCCTTTTATATGAACCAATGGCTTTACGACCAAGAATCCTGTCTCCCTTCTGGTCTTGTTTACAGTGACATGCCACATATCAGGGATATACAGATCTCTTTAAGACGAACACACAACATACCATTGAACCAGCTGATGTTTGTATGAAGTAGCTTCTTTTGTTCTCGTCTGTATTTCTTGCCGAATTGGTTTGCGATCTTTAGAGAAGGTTGACGTTACGCTGAGGTTCCAGTTCCCTCAGGCAGATGGAGGGAGATGCCCCAGGGGATGGAGGCATCTGTGCTCCTCTCTTCCATGCTGGAGAAAACTAGTTCTCCCCCCCCCAGGGAAAAATAGCCATGATCGCCCTGCCGTGTGCTATGAAGACGACTTCATTGTGCTGTACCTCTTCCCATCAGACACTGTGGCTCGTAAAGATTACCTCACTGTTACACTGTCATTCACATTTACCTCCAAGGTCATGCTAATAACTAGTTTAACCTAGTTAGAAAAGATGGTTCTGCTGTTACAGCTGTAGCGTCATACCTTTAGGTCAACATTTTTGTCTAGTTTCTGTTGAGCAGACGGTCCAAAATATTTTATTATTATTATTATTATTATTATTATTATTATTATTATTATTATTATTATTGTACACTAAAGATAAGATTTACCAAACATGTTACATTTCTTTCCTTTTGTTATTGTCTTTTTTGTTGTTCAGAGGGTTCTTAGACTACACAATGAATTCCTTTGTTGACTGGCCTTAAGACCAAAGTGTCTGCTTTACGTCCTGCTGAATGAGAAGCTTTTTCAACCACTTTACTGGACTTTGGATCAAAATCTTTCTCCTATAGTCCTGAACTTTGAACTACCTCAGTATATTGCCATTTACGTGCTGATTCAGCAGGGCTCGTCTTTTCGTTTTATGTTTCTTCTTCTCGATTGGTCAGAACATTCAAGTGCTTTTTACCCAGAACGTAGGTTTTTTTTTTTTTTGTGTTGAAGTCCCGTGTTTTGTATAGGTGGAGAACTGTGTTCACTGTAACAGACACGCATTGTTTGATATTTCAAGTCATTCTCTTGTTGAAGCCTCTGTGTGTGCAATATGTAATCATTAGTTTGTTACTTCTTAGACTATATTTTTATTTTGTACCACTAATTTTTTACAATGTATAATTTAGTTTTTCATTGGTTTGGTTTGTTTAAACCCTATTACTGCTTACATGCAGTGATTATTTTTTCACCAAGAAAATGTTGCACATTGCAACCAATGTCTCCTGAATCTCTAGAGATTTAGTAGACTAGAGAACATTAGATCACTGAATGAGCAGAATCAATGGGTTTATTTAAAAGCCTGTATTTGGGTAGGGAAGGGGATAACAGGTGTAAATTGGATGAAAACCCCAGAAATAAAATGGAAAAAAGCACAAAGGCTTGCTAAATGTTTCATTCATGTGTGAATCATACATTTTGAATAGACGCTGGATTTGCATGGCTCAAGGCGAGTTGTTTCATATGAATGTCTGGACTCATTGCACATGAAAAGGTCTGGGGGGGGGGGGAACCATTTCATTTGGCTCCACCCCAAATACCACTGCCCTCTCCCTTCCTCCCCGCATGTAACGTGCTGGTCTGAAGACAATGGGGGAGATTCCTGCCCCACATGGTGGTTCTTCCTGTCACTAAACACCACTAAACAAATAAAGTGCATCCAACTGAGCACCACTGATCGTTTCACAGATAAAAGCTCTTGGGCTCAAAGAACAGCCGACAATAGCTACAGTAGTGGTGGTGTGATGGACAAAATGTGATTTTTCTGTTAGTGCGTGTTTTAAGGAAACATCTGTGTCATGCAAAAGACTGAGAAGAAGAAGAACTGCAAGGGAAGGATCTCATGTATGACTATGGAGGTTATAAGTTTGAGTCTGTAGTTACATACAGTCCTTAAAACTAATAGAGATGGCCATGATTTAGCTGGGTTAACATGTCAGACCTTAAAGGGGTAGTCCACCCAAAAATGAAAATTGTCATTTACTAGCTCTCATATCGTTCACAAAAGATTTTTTTCAAGACTAACACATTTTTAACTAAATGGTTTCAGTTCCCTTTGACTTCAGTTGTATGGACAAAAAGTACAATTGAAGTCAATGGGAACGAAAACTGTTTGGTTTTCAGCTTTCTTCAAAATATCTTCTCTTTGTTCAGAAAACAAAGTAAGTCTTACAGGTTTGACACGAGGGTGAGTAAATGATGACAATTTTAATTTTTTGGGTGAACTATCCCTTTATTGGCCTTGAAAAACCTTATATGAAGCCTTATATAACTTCTTTTAGGAGGCCATATAATTTTATAGGCTGTAAAATTGGTTTAGGAGTATGACAGTTGTGAGAAGCCATGGTTTATAGTTTAAAAGCAAGTTTTAAATATTAGCATTTTTCTTACATCTATCATTTCGCTTCTTCGACTTGATTGATTTATCAGCTGCAGTCGTTGGATTCCTGTCATGCCCATTTTTTAAGCATCAACATTGCATTATATGGACTCTTCATTTGTGTTCATCTGAAAAAAAAAGTTGAATAAATTATTTTTTAGGTGGAGTATCCATTTAAATGTTAAGAATGAATTCTCAATAGGGTGGAGCTCACTGCACCGTTGCGGATTAGGGGTTTTATCTGCTTAATTAAAGAGATTGGGTGGATAGCAGACAGAAAGAGGGGCCCTCCCTTTGTGCTGGAGCCTGGTGGGGAGTACATGGGCAGGCCCTGGGAGGTGGGCCACATGTCTGAGTTGGTGTGATGATGAAGAGACACGAAATCGGATGATGGGGGGTTGAGAGCTGGCAAAGGGGCAATTGAGTAATGGATCATTTTCACAACCTTTGTTTGCAAAGCAAGGCAGGGGGAGGGGCTGGCACCTTTTTTCTTAATTACCGGGAGGGGGTACCTCAAAACTGAAGCACGCCCTCGACTGCTTTTGTTTTATTTCTTTATTCATGCTAAATTTGTAAGTGGATATTTAGTTTATATTGTTTACATATAGTGAGATTTAGGATTGACTGTTTTGGCCAGTTAAAGGTTAAACATGCTACAATTTTTAAATTATTTTATTTATTTAAAAAATCATTTATTAAATTACTATTTTATTTTACTGCTTAAGGATATCTTAAATCAGGCCACACCTCCTTTTTTTATTACTGAATTTTTATTTTATTTGTTGGTTAAGAATGTCCTAATCTTTGCCTTAAAAATTGCCTTGAAAAATAATTAGTATTCTCCGTATTTTATTTTAACTTTCATTTTAGTTGTTAAGAATATCTTAATCTTAAAAAAGTTACCTTGATAAATCAAGCCTTCACCTGCTTGGTTATCATTAGTGTTTCCCTTAGTGTGTTTTAAAAAATGAATGCTATTGTCTTTGTTAGAGATCAGCCTGTGGGCTACTTTCAGTATTGAAGCGTTGACTGCCCTCCAGTGGTGGTCAGGCAGCCAGCAATCATTCTAATTTGATTAGATATTTTATCTCTTTATACTGTGACATTATTGGATACTCATTTCATCATTTAATCACTTTATGCAATAGCAGGATGAAAGACCAGGAGACATTAGTCAGTTTAGCTCATACACTTTATTCAAGTAAATGAGAGGTCAGAGCAGAACAGGGTCATTTATCTCAATAATGCAGTTAGATCTTCTTGCTTGTACGTACAAAAACAACTGAACCACTAGCACCAGTGGCTGTGGAGGTCTGCAAAGCAAAGCAAAGGGAATTTAGCTACTTCACAAGCATTGAAACTCATTTCACAAAGTCAAATATCATGAAATCTCACCTCCACCAGCTTTCCACCGCTGATCTCAGATGTGTGGTGGTACTTGGGGAAACTTATGGCCAGCTTGCCCCCTTCCATGGAGACTACACCCTAGGACATGCAAGTGTGAGTTTTCAGTTTACTGTCTCACTTCAGTCTGATTTCTCATGAAAGTTATGATGTCCTACCTTAAATTTCTTCCCTCCAGTAGTCTCCATGTCACTCTCTTTGCCAATGATGAATTTGTTGGTCACAACATGGTTATTTGGGTAGTACTGGATCCATGTGAAATCATCTCCGTTCTGGATGACCTCTGTCACAAGCTTGAAGTCACGGCCCTTTGAGATGACATCATCAGGGATACCTGAGTTGTACAGGACCGAATAAGCATATTAGCATGATTTCTGAAGGACCGTGTGGCTGCTTACAATTCGGTTGTGCCATCACAGGAGTAAATTACATTTTAAAATATATTAAAATAGAAGTTATTCTGAAATGTAATAATATTTCACAATATTGCTGTTTTTACATTGCTTTTTATCAAATAAATGCTGCCTTGGTGAGCATAAAGAGAATTGTATCAGAAACATTCAAAAATCGTATTATTCCGTAGAGTGTTGAAATTTAAATGTGTCCTGTTAAAAATAATGATTCCAAATGCGGATTTATGCCATAGAAAAACCATACAGAGAACCCATTCATTGAACTTTTTTCTGTGTGAGGAACATTTTAATAATTTAAAGAACTATTTTTTCCACTATAAAGAACCTTTTGTGCAATGGAAAAGCTCCATGAATATTAAAGCTTCTTAATGTAACCATAGATTTTTTTTAGGTTCTTAAAGCATGCTTGCAAATGAGATGCAAACACACCAGAACATGTAGGACAACATTTTCTTGTCCAAAGCAATTTATAGTACAAGGACAGTCTAAACTAGAGCAACCTGGGATTAAGTGCATGGAAGTGCAGCCAGAAATTCTCAAGTTATAGCAGTTCATAAATCATCTTTTCAAGTTTGAATTACAATGCCATAGAAGAATCATTTTGGGTTCCGCAAAGAACCTTTCAGTGCCAATAAAGAACCTTTATTTTTAAGAGTGTGGCTTTCCACCATCAACAGAGCAAATATCAGTTGTTTGAAAAGAAGCGGCTTACCAATCAGTTTGCAGAACTCTTCATATCCATCCTGAGATTCGGTTTCCCACTTTCCGTTGAAAGCCATGGTTTGGGTGTTGATTGTTGAGCAGACAGGAAGAGCAAGCTGAGAGCTGAAGTACTGATAGGTGAAGTTTTCTGCTCTTATATACCCTACCGATCTTCAACTCTGCCTCTTTTTTCATGAAATTATGGGGAAACCATCACCATAACCAAGCCATAAACTTTTACGATGGTCTCACAAAAGCACAAGTCATCAAGTGCATGACCGCACGGATGGTTACCTGGTTAGCAATGATGTACTGTACATGGGTAATGACCGTATATGCTTCAAATCTTTTCCAATACAGTGTGTACAGTGACACAACAATGGATATAATGGAAATAGCACTTGCCAACTATATGGTCAATATTCATGACAAATAGATGATTAATGGGAGTAATATAGCAATATCTCCCATTGGTGCAGACTATCATAGTATCTCTTGTAATGAACCAGCTACAAAACAGGTTTTAGATTGCAGCTGTCGAGCCTGAAGCTCAGAAGTACTGAAGCCTATCTGCCTTGACCTTGCTTTTGAAAGGATAAAAAGTGCTTTATGTCAGACTGAACTATATGTTCCAGTAGATAGTGATTCATACCCACACAAACCTTTCATACATCTAGAAACCTCAAACTTAGAGAAAATCAGTATATGCTATTCTTACAGAAAAAGGACATTTCTGTAAATTCCACTTTCTTCTGTGGAGCATCAAATATATTTTGAATGGAAGTCAAAGGGCTCCAGTGTTGTTTGGTTCCCGGTGTTCTTTAAAATCTCTTCTTTTGTGTTTCCGCATGAAGAAAGCAAGCCATACAGGTTTGGAACCACATGAGAGTGAGTAAATGATGAAAGAATTTTCATTTTTGTCTGGAGTATTCTTAAAATTAATCGATTAGAGAACTGTAATCAGTTTTAAAATTGTCAGTCTGTGAGTTTAAAAGGAGGGAAATCTGTGCCACAGGCCAATGCCCTTTAGCTCATAAACCTCTGCTAGTTTCTCATAGAATACAGTTTTCATTGCATCATCTCCCTTCCCCTTGGCCTTACATTTTCATTTTTTTCTCAAGTCTTATGTTGAGATTTACAGATAAATTTCAGCTTCAAAGATCTCTACCACACACAAATCTAGCAGAATGAAGAGAGATAAAAGCAGGATCTGAACAGGATGAGCTCTCTTTTTCACTTCCAGAGCTAGCTGCAAGCTCTCACCTCTGAAAGCACACATTGATTCTTGGGAAACGGGGGAACAGGCACTTCTGAAGCATTAAAAGGTCATTTGATGATGAGATATTATCATCAATTGAAGTTGAGGTCTATCATGGGACAGTGCTGCAAGGAAGAGTTTTTCACTTTTTGTCGTGAAAATGTAGCTTCAACAGCATAAAACAATGCAAAAATGATTTTGCATTAACTGCAATTTCAAATAAAAAATATTTTATTGCACTCTATTGAATGGATTAGGAAAGCTGGTAAAATAGCAGACTAGTAAAACCCCTGCTTACTAAATTACACAAGCAGGTAATTGTCATAGCTCCCTAAAGAGCATATTCACTTACATTATATGGTATGATTGCAAAACACTCGTTAAACTGAGTCCTTCACAATATAGTCACCAAAAGAAGAGTTTAATCAATGAAAACCACATAGTAAAACATAAACTTTTATAATACCACCACTCTTCTTCAAATGTCTCTGGGTTTGACAATAAATGTGTCATGTTGAGACATTATATGGTGATAAATTACTTTTGCAAAGAAATCTGATTGCCTGCCGTTTCTTCATGAAATCAGAACATTTAGCAATTAGTTTAATTGTTCTTCAGCCCTGAAAGCTAGCGCCATTATGAAAATATGCAAGATGTACTTTCATTTTCAGAGAAATTCAAATCAAGTGTGGACAAATATGAATAAAGTTCATTCACTGTAGTGACTCCTTACAGATGAGCTTTTTCTCTTCACTGAATAGAGGAAGTATCATCAGACAAAAGGAAAGGTGAAAGGTCACTGATGATAAGTATTCAGTAGGTCATTGACTATACAATGACATGTAGACGCTGATTAAGATGAGCTTATCAAATATGCAAAAGACTTCTGAAAGCTAGATGGCATTGGCGCACATTAAAAATTTATGAATCAATACCACCCTTTAGCTCATTAAATTTTACAAGTGACATTATCTATTAACCAAATGGTTCATAGTTCATTACTCTATGAACCATTCTGATTAAAAACACATTTTTAAAAATATGAATAAACCCCAAATGTTTCACTCAGATGACATTGCTATTATGGGTAATGAGGGACTACTATTATAGTATTCATATTTTGAAATAGTTTTTATTTTTGTAATTGTAATGTTTTCCTGCTTTTGTCGTTTGTATTAGCTTTTTTATTATGTGCAGTTCAGTTTAGTACTTCAACTCGAAATAATTTTTATCACTTAGTTGCAAAGACAGCATCTCTCATTTTCGTTTCTGTTTTTGAATCTTTCATCTAATATCTATATTTTATTTCATTTCATTTCAACTTTAGATTTAGTTATCAATGACAACACTGGTTGGCTTAAGAAGATAAAAATGCAACAAACCCTGACGTAAATACACAACTCAACATCGCCCCTGGTGGCGCCAAAGTTGTATCTTCATAATAAAGTATATTGACATTACAGAAGCCAATCACAATGTGTTCCAAAGGGATTTCCTTTGAACGGCAAGAACATGAGCCAATCAATGAAACCCACACGCTGAAGCAGCCAATAGGAAGTGTCAGTAGTTGTAAGTGGGCGGGCTCTTATCTTTTAAGGAGAATAGGGCCAAGTAGTAGTAGTTGCAAAGCGGAAAGAAAATGGCGGCCGTGGCTGCGGAGCCAGGAGCTGCTGCGGCATCAACAACAGCGGGGGACGGGGTGGACTACGAACCCGAGCCAGGAGAGCATGTGGTCGACCTAGAGGCTCGCTCCGTCCCGGAAATGGAGCTTTGTCACCAACCCGCGGATGTGGATGCAGTTCAGGAATGCAGCCAGGTCCAAAAGGAAATCAGAAGGCCGGACCTTCAAGCCGCGGGAAAAGCCCTCGCTGCCCATGCGGACGGAGAGCGCACCGAGACGGGGGCTTCCTGGGGCCGCTTGGGCACAGTCGAGCAGCCCGTGCTTGTGGACTACAGGTGTACAGACGTTTCTGATTACGAGGAGTCCTTCTCGCCGAAGGTGGAGGCGGCAAACGAGGTCAGTGCTCTCAGCTCCCTCTCAGACTCCCAGCCCTCTGTGGTCTTCTTGCATTCCCTTCCCGCTCAGGTTCCGTCGGAGCCTGAAACCGGACTGTCTCTGGTTGTCGAATACGACTCCAATCCCGTGTCGAGCCATCCTACCGATCTGGAGTGTGAACTCATAGGCTTCACGCAGCCGGAGCTCGAACCCGCAAACGATGCTCCCGGGTCGGAACTCAAAACTCACGAGGATGCTTTCCGTGACATCTCGCGCCCCTCAGACCACCTGGACTCCTTGTCCGCTGCGGAGGAGACCTCGCTGGGAGAATCGGTGGGTCAGAGCTGCATGAGTGACTTTTCTACTGTTTCCAGTAAGGACTCTCCCGAACTTCCAGCGGTGCTGGATCAGTCGCTCATCTCATCAGCGGAGCCGGAGGAAGTGCGCCCGCATCCTCTTCATCCGCAGAGCTTCAAAACGGACCACAGCGATCCCGACAGGGAGTCGGAGACGAAAGATCCGGTTCTGTGTTCGGCGGAGCCCGGGACGGTCGAGCGCCTGATGCTCGGGTCCGAGGTTCGAGTCACGCTGGATCACATCATTGACGATGCGCTCGTGGTGTCGTTTCGCTTGGGCGAGAAGATCTTCTCCGGGGTACTCATGGACCTTTCCAAAAGGTAAACACGGAGACATTGCAGTTATACATCCAGCATACTTGCCAAAGTTGGCTTTCGTAGCTGTCAAAGATGAACAGCATCTTCATCATTGCATATTGGTTTAGAAATTATAGTTCATGGTAAACTGTAACTATAGTTTGGAGTATAACTTTATTCTTTATACAAATTAAGCTATTAATGTTACTGTTTCTATTTTATTACTATTTTATTTTCCTAAAATATTTATCTATATAAAAAGCTGTATTGTATTATATGTGACCCTGGACCACAAAACCAGTCATAAGGGTAATTTTTTTTCAAACATCACCTGAAATCTTAATAAATAAGCTTTCCATTGATGAATGGTTTGTTATGATAGGACAATATTTAGCTGAGATGCAACTATTTGAAAATCTGGAATCTGAGGGTGCCAAAAAAGTCAGTATACTTAGAAAATCACCTTTAAAGTTGTCCAAATGAAGTTCTTAGCAATGCATATTACTAATCAAAAATTAAGTTTTGATATATTTACGGTAGGGTATCTTTATGGAACATGATCTTTACTTAATATCCTAATGATTTTTGGCATAAAAGAAAAATCGATAATTTTGACCCATACAATGTATTTTTGGCTATTGCTACAAATATACCCAAGACTGGTTTTGTTGTCCAGGGTCACATATTGTATGAGGGGAAAATAGTTATTTTGGTTGGTGTGACCGGTCACCATCTTTCAAGTTTTTTAAAATAACATTTTAATAAACTGTATAAATAGTGACATGCAACAGATTAATTTTACAACCTAATCCAGGTAATAAAAATGACATTATACAAGAATAAACAAAAACATTGAAGTCTTTCATTACAGTACACTGCTGTCACTACTTGAATTTTCATCTCATCCATATACTGACATGTAACTAGGTGAACATGATCATAATATCCAGGGGGGAAAACAGTGTTATTAACACCCCATAAATTGCTCCCACAGTTTGTCTGTCACAACACCCTCGTTCACACTTTTTCTCTCGGTGTCAGGGATAAATCATAGCGGAGCCCAATTTATAGTGCCATCCTTGCAGCCTGCAGTGGGATCTCCAGTCTCTCAGTTCAGTTCTCACTTGAGAGAAGTCAACATGAAACATTCTTGTGATGTTGCTGTGTAGGGAATGTGTCCTGAAAAACCTGTGCAGCAACATTGTTGGGAAGTGATTATTACATCACCTGGAAATGACACTTTTAGAGAAATTTCTTAATGCTGATAAACCATAAAAGTCAAAAGTAATCAGTTGTTTCAGGATTGAAATGATGAGGGGCATCTTTGGGATATGCCCACAGCATCTTTAGCCTAACACCAATGACATAGACCAGGGGTTCTCAAACCTTTTTTGACAACTGAACCCCTTAGGCGTTAAATATTTACTTGGAGAAGCCCCTGAGATTTCAAGTTAATATTTCAATAATTCAATGACAAATTTGCATGTTTACAGTTCTCTAAGGTCAGTTAATGGTCAAATGACGTGTAAGTAAATAGATAAACTATTAGTTGTGATAGTGTCTAAGTCCACATTATATTCATATTAGTGTTTTAAGAACCCAATCAAACCTAAAAAAAAAAAAAAATTTTTCTAACTCTATATTTATGAAAGATATAACTGTTGTAAATTACAATTGTAATGTTAAAAAAATATAAATCTTTATTAATAATTTTATTAATATTAAACTTATTTTACACCAAAAACCTTGAAGCTTTGAACATTTCAAATTCTCAAGCTTTTATTTTGGTGGAATGCAAGTGGAATGCTGTAGACTTCTGTCCACAAAAATGTTGGAAATTATGCGAGTGTGTAAATAAAGTAAACCTAACACGCGTTGCATTCCCATATTAAACTCACAACAAATGCAGAGATGGAGTTTGCTGCATTCACTGTGAACCGAGCCATTCTGAGATAACACTGATAACACTGAATCACAAGCTGTCCACACTTCACTCTGTAACGCAGTACATCAGACTATACAGTTATTTAATTAAATGGCAGCATTTGATTTAATAATCACACTAAGCTGTATTGCGATGATTGTGAAGCCCCATATTTTATTTTTACATTCAATATAATTAATTATTAGCTCAACTCAGGAACCCCCTGTAGTCACAAACCCACTAGTTGTTCGCAATCCCCCATTTGGGGAACCCTGATGGCAGACCATAATTTTAAACAGTTATTCTGGGTTGAAAAGACCTCTGTTGTAGTGCTTGTTTTTTTATTTGTAGAAACTGTGGGATGAGTTGAAATCATATTCAGTACTTCACAGCATGTCAC
Source organism: Spinibarbus caldwelli (assembly GCA_039654775.1). Lineage (NCBI taxonomy): Eukaryota > Metazoa > Chordata > Actinopteri > Cypriniformes > Cyprinidae > Spinibarbus > Spinibarbus caldwelli. Next base: position 16,733,188 of record CM077259.1, read on the forward strand.
AGATGCTGCCACTGCGGTTTAATTTAAAAGGATAGTTCACCCAAAAATGAAAATTGTCATTAATTATTAATTACATTTCATTTTCAGAACTCAAATGAAGATCTTTTTGATGAAATCCAAGAGCTTTCTGACCCTCCATAGACAGCAACGAAACTACGACATTTAAGGCCCAGAAACGTAATAAGGACATCGTTATCCATGTGACATCAGTGGCTCAACCTTAATTTTATGGAATACTTTTTGTGCACAAAGAAAACAAAAATAATAACTTTATTCAGTGATTTCTTCTCTTCCGGGTCAGTCTTCGCCACCATGGATTATGGTTGAACCACTGATGTCACATGGACTATATTAACAATGTCCTTACTACATTTCTGGGCCTTGAACACATCAGTTGCGTTGCTCTCTATGCAGGGTCAGAAAGTCCTTGGATTTCATCAAAAATATCTTCATCTGTATTCTGAAGATGAATGAAAGTCTTACGGGTTTGGAACGACATGAGGGTCAGTAATTAATGATAGAATTTTAGTCTTACTATTCCTTTAAGGTAGGGATGCACCGAATATTCGGCCACCGAAAATTTTCGGCCGAAAATGGCCCAAAAGTGCATTTTCGGTTTTCGGCCGAAAGACTTTTATCACCGAAACAATACGGCCGAAATGTTGTGATGACGCAAACAGAAACCGCAACCTGCATGTGCTTGTCTGAAGCAACATGTCTGCGGTGTGGACGTATTTCAGTATATCTGAGAAAGACCCACGGATAGCGATTTGCAAAACATGTAATGCCAAAATTTCAAGAGGGGGTGCATCTGCAAAGACTTTCTCCACGTCGGGTTTAATTTATCACCTGAAATCCAAACACGCTGAATATGAGAGGAACGTGGCACAGAAAAGGAAAACGCCTCCGAGCACGCCCACTCTGCCAGTAGGCCTGTACATTATTATTTAATGTACACATGAGTGGGGTCAAGTTAAACATTTTAGTTTGAATTTTATTTTATACTGTGCATTGTTGCAATGTGCTAAATAAATATTTGCATAATTTGTAATTGATTTATTCTTTAAAACTTTAAAATTAATTTATGCAATTGCAATGCCTTGATTTTAGTAAAGTTAGTACACAGTCAAAGCCATAAATGCAATGGTACTAATAATTGGCATAATTTCTTTCAGTGTTTCGGTTTTCGGCCTTGGTTTCCTCTTTTTTCGGTTTTCGGTTTCGGCCAAGAATTTTAATTTCGGTGCATCCCTACTTTAAGGCCCACAGCATTGTTAGTTTGATTTTAAGATGTTAATGATGAGATGTGTTACAGCTCTGAATCTCAAACAGAAGCAAAAAGATGTTCTTAATTGAGAAAGTGTCACTAGTTCAACTAATTTCATGTTTCCTGTGAGTAAGGCATCTGTGAGGGTGTGGGGAAAAACTCAAGCTTCCTTTCGTCAGTTTCCATTTTGTCTTTAATGGTTTCAGTGTAATTGCTGATGTTTTGAAGTGGTGACACAAGATGGTCGTGGTGACGGATGGATAGATGGCTATTCATTCCATAATTGGTTAAAAGCAGCTAATGTCCTGGGTGTGGAATAATTTCCTTCTGAAGGTCCAACTGTTCCTCTGTGACATAACAGCCGCAGTACACCGAGTGAACTTGAACGCAGTCAGTGTCATGGCGTTGAAGTGGTTTGCCAGACATACTGTCCAGCTTATTTTTAGCTTCTGCTCTAAAGGCTATCTTCATTTGCATTTTTCAGTATTAGATCATTTCCAGTTTCTGGATGAAATGTCTAATGGGAGAAACATATCCCAGGATTGTCGGATCACTCCCTCCTTAAGTGCTTGCTATTGCAAGTTAGGTATAGTGTATATTCTTCTGTCAGTTAACAGATCACAGACTCAACCCTTTTTTTATGGGACAGTATTTTCAGGGCACATTTTTTATACTCCCTTATCCTACAGGATGGTATGCAAAATAGGTTAAAAATGTATGTATTATCGGATTTGGACAAAAACAAGAATCAGTGTATTAGAACATTCATTTTTGTTTGCCTATTAAAGCTAAAGCTAGGTGTGCAAAGGTGTCGATTCACTTCTGTATAAGCTGTATGGTGGCTAGTACTTTACTCTGAAGAATATGAATGATTGTGGAGTAAATTGTTCTTGACCCACATTGGATATACTATGAAATGAATTGCCACAGATAATGGTTCTGTCAGGCCCAAGTGTCTGTTTTTGTCATCCAAGGACATTTTAGTATAACGTTTTGTTAGCAGTGTTGCTTCATTGAGCTTTGCTTCTAATATCATGTTTTGGGCCAAACAAGATCAGCTTTCAGACAAAGTAGGAATGGTTTCAGTTCATTTTTTAGACTTGCCTGTTTTTCCTCCTTTTGTAGAGGTGTACATACTATTATAACATCATAAAATATACTACACTAGGAAAGAATACTATAGTTTTGAAAACTAAAGTCACCACAGTTGGAGGCATTTTATGCTATCGTGTATTTCAGTCAGCTGAAGTGGCTTTTTATCCTATCATGCATTTTCTTTGTTGTATGGGACTGTATTGTTGCAGAAAATAATCTGTACTCCTGTCAGTTAATCATCCTTCTTCCCATCTCATGAATACAAACATGACAAGATGAAATTACATTTAAATAAAAACAGAACAATAATGTCTGACTGATGCTTAATGTTTGTGGCAAAATAATGTCTGCTTTAAGACTTTACAGTAATTATTCAGCTGTATGATTTTATTGCATATGAGTAGCTGTAATATAGTAGCATATGCTTGAGATTTTTTTTTTTTTTTTTTTTTTTTTTTTTTTTAGATTTGAGAAAACGGGGATTAGATCCCATCCACACTGAGTTTAATCTTGGTGTCTTTGTCGTTTCTCTTCTTCTGTACCTCAGGTTTGGACCTTATGGGATTCCTATAACTGTGTTCCCCAAGAGAGAGTATAAGGACAAACCAGAATCTATGCAGCTAAAGACGGAAGCATTCCAGTCAGAGACAGATAAGGGTGTCACTCAAGGACCTAGTGATGCCCCCATTAAGGACCTTGCGGATGCTCCGGATGCCCCTCTGAAGGACCCTGCTGAGACTCCTGCAGCGCCCCAGCCCTGTCCCAACCCTCAACCTAACCCATGGACCTCAAAACCACCTCCTTTGTTTCAGGAGGGGGCCCCTTATCCACCTCCACTGTTCATCAGGGACACCTACAACCAGTCGTTACCTCAGCCTCTACCACGCAAAATCAAGCGGCCCAAGCGTAGGCTGTATCGAGAGGAGCCCACTTCGATTATGAATGCCATCAAGCTCCGACCAAGACAAGTTCTGTGTGATAAATGTAAAGGGGCTGTGGTGCAAGGGGACAAGCGTGACACACGCAGAGGCCCCATTTCAGACTGCCGAAGTGACGATGCCAAAAGACGGCGTAATGACAGCGCGACGGCAGCTGCTGGTAAGCGGCCCCGTAGTGATCCACGTTCTGACGAGAAGGGCCGTGGTACTGACGGGCCCAAGCGGCAGGGTTCAGCTGTACGGGTGTCGTCGGCCACCGCCTCTTCTCTCGGCCACAGTCAGGTCAAAGGTGCAGCTGCAGGGAACAAAATGGTGAAGGGGGTGTCTACTACAACCACGTCCTCGGCCAACTCTCGAGTGCAGCTGAATGCCAAAAAAGTGCTTCAGAGCAAAAACGTCGACCACTCCAAAGCACGCGAGGTGCTGAAGATGGCCAAGGCTCAGAGAAGACAGAGAGAGACAGTCACAGGCAGTAGCGGGAACACCAAGGCCATAACGAGGGCCGCTGCCCTCCAGGAGGCCCACCAAAAGGTCCACTTCACCCGGCGACTGCAGCAGATCAGTGGAGGAGGTCCAGGTTCCAACCCCCTGCCACCCAGGATGCGCATCAAGCCCCAAAGGTACCGTAACGAAGAGAACGATTCTTCCTCATGTAAGCTGCCTTGCTTGGAGAAAGTGCCGGGAGGGGGCCGTTTACCGCTGCCTAAACCAGCCGTGCCCCGCTGCACCTCCACACGCTCCTCCTCCTCCTCCTGCTCTGCGAGCCAAGTCGCCACAGCTGTAGAGCACCAGAGGCCAGACAAAGCAATCGAGTCCCTGCTCAGCCAGGCCCAAGCCGAGCCCCTCCCAGCCCCGGAATACAGGGAACCCCAAGCTGAGCCAGAGGAAAAGGAGGGGCGGGAGGAAAAGCGGGAGACGCGTGGGAGCAAGGCTGGTAACCTAGTGGTCTACATGACCCTTAACCCCAGCCAGCCCGACTCCTCTAGTACCTCCATGTGCAGCATCGATAGTGCAGATGACTTAAAGTCATCAAACTCTGAGTGTAGCTCTACCGAAACGTTTGACTTCCCCCCTCCTGGTGATTTGCGATCGGCCCCTGCCCCTGGCACATCCTCCGCTTTTGCCTCTGCCTCTCCCTCTGCTCCTAAGGAAGACAAAAAGTGCAGTAAATCCCTCAAAGCTGCTGTCTTTTCCAAAAACGTCACAAAGTGCGTTGCCCTGGATGGCAGGACAATTTGTGTAGGGGACATTGTTTGGGCCAAAATCCTTGGCTTCCCTTGGTGGCCTGCCCGCATCCTAGCAATCACAGTGAGTCGCAAAGATAATGGGCTCTTAGTCAGGCAGGAGGCCCGGGTCTCTTGGTTCGGGTCACCCACCACTTCCTTCCTGGCCATTACTCAACTTGCCCCGTTTCTAGAAAATTTCCAGTCTCGCTTTGACAAGAAGAGAAAGGGCCTGTATCGTAAAGCCATCACTGAGGCCGCCAAGGCTGCCAAGCAGCTCACACCCGAGGTCCGAGCCTTGCTAACTCAGTTTGAGACGTGAGGCGGCATGCCTTGGTAAGGTAGGCAAAACAGGCACTCGAGTTGGCCCTGTACCCCTTCTGACACCTCTCAATCTTTGCTGTACCCAGACAGCTTCCAGAGTGAAATCCAGAAAAGGCAACCAGGACTAATTTATTTTCGTTGAGAAAGCATGAGAAGGGGATTGAATTGAGTAAATGAAAGCAAACTGTGCCCATGTCAAGTATCTAGTGTCTGCCCCTACGTAACCAGTTTTTTGATATTGTCATAGCATTATACATTTTTTATACTGAGAACAGATGATGGAGATTTCTAGGAAAAGGTTTTATGGGTTCTTGAGTTTGCCTCGAACTTAGTTGTTCCCGGTCAATGTCTGCTGTCGAAGGTCCCTGTAAACATGAAAAGAGTGGGATTTTTGAGCTCGATAAATGGTGGCCGGTCGACTGCTACTTAGCCCGGACCCCTAATTTAGCACAGTTAATGCTTCCTTTTGGATGATCAGAGAAGTGTTATAGGTTCACAGTGTCAGAGGTCATTCTTGCTGCATTTTCTATCACTACAGTGTTTCTAGACGTCGGCATCTTTATGTCCAGTCTCTTACATGAACTCGAGTCTTGGATTTCACTTAGGCCATCCTTGAATTGTTTTCTTTTGCCATGGAAGTTGTGTAATAAAGTTGACCCTGTTGGGTAGTGCCTTGCTCAGGTAGAAAAGGGACTTAATTGGTGCTGATCTTTCTCAGACGTTCTGAGACGACTAATCCAAGTGCAGTGATCTGAGCAGACGGCTGTTGATCTGGGCGTGGCTCTTGGCCAGCCTTGGCTTCGTAGCCGGTCGCGCTGCTGTTACGGGGGGAGGTGCCTATAAGCCGAAGTCACCTCAAGTGCCACTGTGAGGAGAGCACAGCGACTCTGTAAACGCAGAGAGTACCACCTCAGACACGGAAAAACCTGCCAGCCTATCTGTGCGTCCTCTTTCCCCACCCCTCGCAGCTACAACATCTGCTTCCCAAGCTCATTCTTCCCTAATCTACTTGCCCTGTTCATAGCTTCTTTTTCTTTTCCTCCTCTTGTTTTGCTCCCTCCTGCCGTTGTCATGTTTGCGTCTTAGGCTGCTTTTTATATGTCTGATTATGGCGAAAATGTTCCTGTTACTCAGCCAACTCGCTGGCCACCCCGACTTCGTTTTTGCATGAATTTGGGAGTACATACGTGTTAATGGATTACTGAGCATCTTTTGTATGGCTCCATATGTTTATCCGATTTAGGCATATCACATCAAGAGGCAAACCTAAGTTTTGATGTAGCTGCAGTGGAATGCAAAACTCTTTTAAAACGAGTTCCATTAAGTAACTCGATGAAAACACTTGTCAACTGTGGTGTCCCGCTGCAAAGTGGGGCATTGGAGCACTTCTCATATTTGGAGTTCTCATTGGTGTGAATATGTTCGTCATAATTATGGGCCTCTGGCTGGTTTAGTTGTTCAGTGATTTGTTCTGATTCCAGTATTCATTGTCTCTCATCTGAAATGTTTTGCTAAGGATTATGTTTTAAATTTATTTGTTGTGCCTGAACTTTATTTTCTGTCATTTCACTATTTGCAAAATAGGGCTGAAGGTCTTGTATGTAAAGTGTTCAAAATGTATTTTGCCTGACTGAATTGAAGATGAATGGCCTGGATCTTATTTCAGTACTGAGAACCAGTGATTTTATTTGTGTGAATGAGCATTATCTCTTTTTTTTTTATTTTTTGTCTGTAATCATGGTTATGTCCTTGCATTGCATATCCATTAGCATCTTAAACTGTCCAGTTATATTTACACATCTGAGAAGGGACTTACTGTAAGATATCTTGGTCTTTCCACACATGACTTTAGCAGGTAGAGATCGATGACTTGAGGAAAAAAAAAAAAACAATGCTTGGTAGACCACACTGACTGACTGACGGAGGTTTGTGTAAAGGAGTAAAAATGGTATTTATTTTGGTGGTTGGCTTTGTTTCATTTCAGCGTCTTATTTTTTACTTTTATTATTTCTATCTGTTTGCAGGTCAGAGAATGCTGTAAACCATTGAAAAAAAGTAACAGTTGAAGATATTGTGTACATGTTTTCTGATGTTTTAAGAGTATATAAATAAACTGTGAACTTCAAGAATTTTATCTAGTCGTCATTATTTTCGTATTTTATCTTCTTAATACCATTTCTCACTCCAAACCATATTTGTCTCTAGTGCACAACCCTGTTTTGGGGAAAAGCTGTTTTTCCGTGTGTTTCTCAAATGAAAAATTCCCTTAACAAATTATGACAGCCCAACCAAACTAGTGACTGTTGTCTGTCATTTCACTATCAACTAAAATGGAACAGATTTTCATACCTGCAAACAGATGAGAAAACCATAGGGCAGACTGAACCAAAATGTGCCAGACTCTAACTACACATCATATAGTAAATTAAGATACACGGGTTGTCATAAATAGTCTTAGTGATTTGACATTTCGGTGGATCTCTGCTGTGCGAGTTTGTCTTCATGGTGTCAGCGTCCACGTTTACTTGGCTTTATAAGATCTGACATTACAATGGAAAAACAGCTGTGCATGACATGAAACAATGTAAAGAGACATTAATTCTATAATATGTTTGATTTGCTTTGAATATACATGTAAGGAACATCAAATGCTGTAAGACAATTGGACGTGTTGCCCTACCCGGCTTTATATTAGGAAATATCTGCAAATTGAAATGTCAAAAAGTAACATTCTCACTTTTTAAAGCTCATTTATTTCTAGAGACTTTTTGTGAAATTCTGTGAACCAAATCTTCTGTCCAATAACGACAGTTATGGACCGGGGAGCAAGTCCATTTTTCATAGATGAAAGTCAGAATAAGTCTGAACTTAAGTGTTATTATTCTCTCGGTAAAGAGTTATTTTAAGTGCAATGGTACTTACACAGTAAGAAGCTGAATTTCTTTGTTCTTCAAACATTGGATGACTGAAATGAAGCAATTTCTGAAAAGTGAATTAACATTTGAAGATATGGCTTGTATGATTATTTTCTCTATTATTAACCAGTAAATGATGTCAGAAGTTACACTGGATATTTTATCATTTTTTTTTAAAGTTCTTAGAATCTTGTAAGTGTATATAGATTTCTTTAATTTTTATAACTCCTGTTTGAGATCAATAAAATCTGACGATTTCTTGTTTTTTTCCCCTCCAGTGCTGCAACTCTGAAGGGCTGCTGATTGGTCCGTTGCCCAAAGCACTGCCGTTGGTCAAGAGCCAGTAAGATGAGAGGAGCCGTCCACATTTGGAGAAGCAGGTGTAATGGAGAAATTATTTTTATTTAAGAAAAGAATTATATATTTATAACAATGAATTACAGACTCTCCACCTATTTCCTGATCCGTCATGCTGAAATGAATTTTTCAAACCAGATTTTTCTTTACGCAGGCTTTTGTGTTTAAAGCATGTGAAAGGACACTTGCAAATACTGAACAGCACAGGGGAGTTACGGCCGTTGTGGATTGTAGGTGGCGATCCAGGACACATTAAAGCAAGGTTTTTAAGTGTTTGTTTGTAATGAGAGATAACTTATAAGATTAAAAAATATTTGATGTAAAAATGCAATAAATATTGCATGTGCTATGCTTCACAGTACAATTACAGAGAATTGGGTCTTATTGTGCTTCTAGTCTTGGATAAAATCCCAGTGTTCTTTCCCAACATCTGTGCTTCTTTATATTGAGAAATTCTGAGCCTTAATACAGTCTAGACTGTTCTTGAAGAGAGCTTGAAGTTTTCCACTCTGTGGCACACCACACATTAAATGATCAATGCAATCTGTACAGCGTTACAAATCACTCCTAGTTGACTTTCACCTTTTTTGTGCTCCCCTCCGTTTATAAATGATTTTCTTATTCTACAAGAACGCATCTTTTCTATCTGTCTTTGCTTTTCCTGTTAGCATTGTTCATTGCACACGCTCAGCCTGAGGCCTGTAAAAAGGGAATTTAGAGCGAGCGAGAAACAGCTGCTGATACGCTCACACTTTGTCTCGCTGTTGTACATAGGTGCGTTTCGGTACAATCGGAGAGCTCTCCTGACTATACATATGAAGATGGTGGTCGTGGGCGTTTTATTATTGTATTAAATGTATATCCCTTTATGAAATTAAACCTGTTTTTTGCCTTGTACCAAGCTGTGTTCTGTGTATTCTTGAGTAATAAATCATGTTGTATTACATACATCTAAGAAACGACAACGGACAATGCAGATAGGATCTTATGCGCTGGTTTAATGTGAACACAGGTAAGGATGAAGTGATGAAGGCCATTGTTTTGTTGCTCTTGATTAACAGTCTGGATCATTGACACCAGCTTCACAGCAAATGTAACATTCTGGCATGCCAAAAAAAAAAAACCTCAATAGCCATATAATACAAGCTTAAAAAGTTCCCCAAAAATCAAAAGCCACTTGACATGAGCTGATAATGTAATTATATCAAAAACAGCTTACATTATTTGTATCAATGAATTAGTGCAGAATGGGAATATGACTGAACACTTGAATGGGGTTGACTGTTGTGTCACTCTGTAAAAAGACTATGGATAGCTATCTGTTGTTGTTATTGGGATTCTGAACAAAATTAATGGAGTAGGATCCTGTGTTGGCGTCTTGGTTGACCTGGAAGTTGGAGGTGGAGAGGCCAAAGGGTCGTAACATCACGTTGCCCAAGTCCTTCAGCTTGCCTGAGAAGAAAAGAGATAGCAAATAAATTATCTACCAACAACAGAAAGCTATGAATACAGAAGTGGTCTTCAATGGGTAGTTAAAAAAAAAAAGTGCTGATCAAGACTGCATTTATCTGATCAGTAAAAACAGACATACTGTAAAATAAATTTACATTTATATTATTATGTTTGTATTTTATTATATTTAAAAATGTAATTTATTCCTGAGATAGCAAAGCTGAATTTTCAGCATCATTACTCCAGTCTTCAGTGTCACATGATCCTTTAAATTTGCTGATTTGGTGCTCAAGAAACATGTTGAAAGTACTTGATTTTGTTGATGAATAGAGAGAGAGAGGGAAAAAAACATTTATTTGAAACAGTCATCTTTTGTAACGTCTAAAATGTCAATTTTTTTCAATTTAATGAATTCTTGCTGAATATATGTTTTAAGAAGTTTAAAAAAAGCAGTGGTTTTCTATGAAATAAAATGAAAACATGCTTTACAAAATTACAATATTAACTAAAAGCTGGTCTAAATGCTTATCCCTCCTACATTAAAAAAAAAAAAAATATGTAAAGTACATAGGACTCTGTACATCAATAGTGAATATTTTATTTTTAGTTTGTATTTTTATTCATAGTTTCAGTCAATTTAATCCTTATAATAAAGTATGTAAATACATTAATATGGTACTAAATATGTCTCATAGGCTATGCTTCAAATGCAATACTCAGTTTTATGCACTCCCTGCTTCCAACTCTACCACCTTGGTCCAAAAAAAGGTTGAAGAGTGTAAAGCTTTGTCTCTGTGACTGGGACTGCAGTGAGATCAATATGAAGAGTTGAGCAGCCATAACCTCACTGTGAACTGCAGGAAATTCAGCCTGACAGCAACAGTCTTTACCTCAAACTGGAAATTTGATCCTTAGAGCAAACATACAGTGGCTGCAACATTTATTAATACCTTGAAACAGAAAATACCAGTCTGTGCTCTGAGAAAGTGCAGCAGCATTTAACCAGTAATGGAAACCAGAGAATGGTGTAAGCAAAAGAGCTTACATTCATTTATTTGCATGCAGCTTATAATAGAAGTGATAGTGAATAGTGTTTTCAAAGCAGCTCAGTTCACAGCAAATGCTGCTTTTCACAAACTTCATCTCTACAAGTGGTGTGAGTTTAACGTGCATTTGGGAACACAACTTGTGTTAGGTTCACCCATACTTGCATAATTTCCAACATTTTTGTGGACAAAGTTTACCGCATGTCACCAATATTAAACCAAAATAAAAGCTTGATGATTTGACATGTTAAAAGCTTGAGGGTTTGAACACTGAAAGAGAATAATTTAGGCGTAAATATTTGTGTTGTAACTTGTAGAGTTGATTCTTAAAAAGAGTGAACCCAAGTGCAAACTCCTTTAAAATATTTTTTTTATCCTTAGCAGTACAAACTTTGTTTTTAGTGCCTGGATGTGTCAGAGCAAGCAATAGAAGACATTTTATATGAAATGAAATGTCATATCGCAATCGCAATACGAGACAAAATAATCACAATAAAATAATTATAAGAAAAACATAATCATACTCATCATCTCTTCTTTCAGCTTCTCGTTTCGCGCTTCAATTTGCCGTGGCAATCGCTGTGAAAGAGAAATAGACAGACAAATTTCAAGATACCATGGTGTCTTGACAACGAAGTCTTAAAATGAGAATTTTTTTTTTCAAATTTCAGTTTTCAAGTTTCAATTGCTCATTATGTTGTTTCAAACCGGTATACATTTTCTTTCATTCACTGTGCACAAAAACCATATCTGAGAGTGTTGATTTGAGATCATGAAATATTAAAATGAATCAGACATTTGTAATTTTCAAATGACAATGCAATACATGCATTAGATGATGGATATATTCAAGCTTAATTATAATCATGTAGAGCAGCGGCTCTCAAGAAGAGTCTGGGGGCCCCAGCAGACCTCAAGATGACTTAAAATGATATAAAATCAGACAAAACATGCTTTAAAATAAGCTAAACAACTTTTTTAGTCTTTAAAGAAACAGGATTCTCATGATCTTGGAAAAAGCTTTTTTTTTAAAGCTTGATTTCTAGACCTGGAAAAGTCTTAATTTTAAAACACCACCATATTTTACTAGTTATGCCAAGCTATAAAATAGTTTATCTGATATTTTTAATAATCTTTATCTGGTAAATCATTAAAAAAATGGAAAAGTGATGTAAAATTATTGGTTAAAAAGAATGGGAACCCTAATATTTAGTTTACAGTAACTAACAGTGTTGTGGACAGTGGAGGCTGAGAACTGCTGATGTAGAAACACTCACCATACAGGCCTCTCTAGCTGCAGGGACGCCTGGGTCTTTCTCCAAGACAGTTTTGTAGTCCTCTAGAGCTTCATCTAGCTTGTCTGTCTTCTCATAGAGTTCTGCTCTCCGCAGAATGGCACGGACATAATTTGGATTCAGTTCTATGGCTGTGGAAGACAAGACAATACACATTGTCTCAAATGCCTTTGTGTCATGGCAGTTCAAATGTCAAATTAAATTCCCACAGTGAAAGGAAATTTAGATATACATAAGAGGTAGAAAATAAAAATATCCATAAAATGTGTGTTGTGAGTCGTGTACTTTCTCTAGATACATAACACAATGTGTGCAGGATATTCTCTCACCTTTAGAGCAGTCACTGGTAGCGCTGTCTTTTTTATCCTGGCAGATAAAATTAAGAATAAAGTTACTATGCATGAATAAAGGAATATTTGGATAATCATGTACAAAAACACTGGAAGAAAAATCTAATTTGAGCACTCAAAGTAATGATTGTATCAAATGTTATTACACTGGACTGGTTCCAATATTCTAAATCATCAAATCATCCATTTGTGGTTATGCAAAAAAAAAAAAAAAAAAAAAATTAAATATGCATATGAATATAAGAATACATTTTAATCTATATCTACATGGTGCAGTACAGTAAGCAAACACTATGTGTCCTCAGAGGACATTTAAACAAACAATTGTTCATAGGGACAAAATGTGTTCAGAAAATAAAAGATACATTCTGTATCTGCAAAAAAGTTCACCTGATGCAGGCGTGCGGCAGCTCGATTAGAGAAGAGTATGGATCTCTCTTTGCTGAAGCACACAGGACACACTTTCAGAGCGGCCGTATAAGACTCTTCAGCCTCTATATGCTCTGTAAATAATGACACGTCAGAAACACATTTAAAACACTCTTTAAAATCTATGAAACAGCCTCAATGCGAAAAACATTAAGGATAGTTTAGCTTAAAATGAAAGATTTGTCATTATTTATTCACTCTCTTCTTGTAGTATGTGGGTATTTTTTGTTGTACATAAAATTTGTGAAGAATTATCACATCAAAACAGCAGAAAAGTGTTATAAATGTCCACTATATACAAAATTATATAATAAAATTATGAAGGAACAGATTAAAATGAAGTTGTTATTCACTGATTTTCACAGTACAATCATTTACATTTTGGTGTGTCATCATCTGATTTGACTATTGTTCAAAGGTTTGGGGTTGGTAAGTCTCTTATGCTCACCAAGGCTGCATTTATTATACAGTAAAAATTGTGAAATATTATTATAACTTAAAATAATTTTTTTCTACTTTAATATATTTTAAAATTTAATTTATTCCTGTGATGCAAAGCTGAATTTTCAGTATCATCACTCCAATCTTCTGTCACATGATCCTTCAGAAATCATTCTAATATGCCTGATTGGTGCTCAAGGCACATTTCTAATTATTAATGCTGAAAATGGCTAATATTTTTGTGGAAACCATGATGCATTTTTTCCAAGATTTTTAAAAGAACAGCATTTATTTGAAATAGAAACATGTTTTAATATTAGAAATGTCTTTAATCGATTTAATGCCTTTTTTAAAGATAAAAAAATGTGCTGATCCCAAACTTTTGAACAGTAGTGTATAGTGCACAAGTTGTACAGATAACCAATATTAAGTTTTAATAGTTTTTTTTTTTTTTTTGTCTTTTATGGAGCTTGACAGATGTGACTATGAAGTGTCAGTGTCTAAAAAAATATTCTTCCAAAAAAAAAAAATAAAAAAGAGGGCACCAAACATGAGAGTGAATAGATATTGAATATATATAATGTAATATGAACTATTTATATATAAATAGAAGTTAGTACCATTAAATGAATGAAGGAAGCCTGTTTATCTCTGACTGTGGGATTGTCTTACCTCCACTTTTAAACTGTGTGTTGCCCTTCTCCTTCAGCTCTAAACTCTCCTTTCTTCTGCTCTGTAATTTGAAAACAGAAATATATATATATATATATATATATATATAAAAAGTGAGAATATCAACAACAATGGTGTGAAATATGGTACAGCCAGAACTGGAGATTTTAAAGGACATGAATAATAAGACAACAAAAATAACTCGCCTCTTTTTCTTCTTCCGTCAGGTCTTTCTCCAGCTCACGCAGGTATTCCTCATCATACTCGTCCACCGTCTCTTCTTTAAATTCAGAATCAGAGTCGCCCTCTCTCCGCTCATCGCTCTCCACAAACCTCTCCCACTTCTGTTCTTCATCATTGTCTTTCCCAGGATCCAGGTCTCTTGTTAATGAGTCATGTCTCTTTTCAGCCGAACTGTCCTCATGCCCTTCAGAATCCTCTTCTGACGTGTTATCCAAACTCAGCTGCTCAGTGCCATCCATGTTTTCTAGTCTCTCATTTTCTGTCCTGTCATCTGACTCCAGCTGGTCTCTGTGCTCCCTCTCTGTGCGTTTAACATCAGTGTGTCCATCTTCTTCAGGTAACGTGTCCTCGCAGTCATAGAAACACTCTTCCTCAGGGTCTGTGGTGGTTTCTCTGGTCTCCGACACTTTCAGGGTGTCAGCCATCGCAGCTGAGAGCATCTCAGACTCCATCTCCATCCGAAGTTGTGCTGTCAGCACAACCTAAACAGTATTTCAGTGAAGCAAATGTAAATGACCTCAAGTCATATTCACCTCCAACACTGCAAAACAATTTAAAATGATCATACATTTAGGCCATATGAATAAAATGACAGTATGCACATTTAATTTCAGCAAGTATTAAATAAGTCTAAAATACACACATCGGTTTATACAACCATGTACAGCTAAATATACGTAAATATCACAACAGATAAACTGGGTTTGACTTACTTTAGACTTCATGTACCTCACAACATACTTAATTTATACTAAAATGTTTCCGCATGCATGTATTAAATATAAAGAGAAACCATAACAACATTCGACTATGGAATGAAGTAGCTTTCATTAACAATTCAAACTAAAATATTAGTCAACAGTATTAGCACATGTGTTAACAGGACTGATTTCACTTCATCAGCTGTGTACTTGGCAAGCACGAATGCATTATGTTAAACGTTTAATTTTCATGTGCATTGATATTTACGAGCAGTATGAAGACGATATTTTAAACGGTACATATTAGATAAAAACAATAACTCAGCACCTCACCTTCTAGAAATGAGCCAGAACGTCTCTTCCGGTTAATCACTCACTGCGTCACGCATGGGTGGAAAAGGATTCTGGGATATGTAGTAGGAGTTCGTATTTGCTTGCTGGAATACTTATTTGTGTTTTGTAGAGTGGTTAAACATTTCATTTTACATATCATAATACATAAATAATCATCTAAGAGTAACATTTAAAATCACCAAAACCTAAACCTAAAAATATATCTGGACTGTCTTCATCATTATGAATATTTTCCATGGTGACCAAAATACATATAGTGGCTACAAGTTAAATAAGTAAGCAAGTAAATAAATAAAAAAATAAATTGACAGAAATATTAAAAATGTATTTTATTATTATTATTATTATTATTATTATTATTATTATTATTATTATTATTATTATTATTACTACTACTAATAATAATAAATATATTTGCAAAAATGGTTAAATCAAAATCAGGTTAAGTGGAACAAATCATTTCATGCCTGATTTTCAAAAGATAATTAAATGTAAGTATATAAATAAATAAGTAAATTAATAAAATGACAGAAAGTTTGTGATTTATGATTTTTTAAATAATTGATTTTTTTTATATAAATTGCTACAATGTATATATAAGCAAAAATCAGAAAGCAGGTAAAGTGAGACAATTACTATTCACTACTGATTGTCTTTTAAATATCATTATACAATTAAATGTAAATACATAAGTAAATTAATAAAATGACAGAAAGATTATGATTTATATTTTTTATTTTATTAATAAAAATCATGAACATAAGAAAAAAAATGGGAAAGCAGGTAAAGTAAGACAATTACTTTTCATGACTGACTGCTTTTTTACATATCAGGAGACGATTAAATGTAATAGTCATTAGCTATTGTTAAAAGTGTAGCTGATCTAAATGATCTCAGTTAGCACATGGAAAATCCACAAAATTGATTGCATGATCTCTTACTTTATATAAAGGTACCATCCTCCTTGTAAGATCACCTCTGAGCAGTAATAACCATTGTCCAAAAATCAGCTCGTTCATGATTTTCCAGAAGTGATTGTAGATTGTAACATTTCATAGAAAAGGAAAATGTTTTTATGCTTAACAAAAATTATGTTTGCATTTAACATTGAGAATATAAATCTTTTATCAGTGCTTCAACATCAGTCTAACAAACACTCACTCACCCTTGCATAGTTCACCCTAGTACTTTGGCTGCAATGGAAGTGTTTTGTACAGGCCGCATTGTTTATTGTTTGTGTGGTTAGCATGTAGGGCTTTGTTTCTGACCCTGAGTGCATGAGCAACCGTGGTTAAATGAGGCCAGAGGAACAGGAATACTAATACGAAGCCAGTTTGAGTTTTGGCAGTCTTCCTCTCTCACTTCCGAGTTCCCACTTGGGCAGCTTGATGTGTTGAGGAGCTGAGAGAATAACATGATAGACAGTTCTGGCTCATAATGCGTCCAGCTATGTTCTGTGTCTGGCTTGCCTTTGGGCCACCTGGTAAATCCTGGAATGGCAAAAGATTGTAAAACCCACTTATAGGAAAAAACTGGTCTTAAAACTTCACATATAACAAGCACATGTATTTTCAGTGTATGACTTCACTTTTCCACTGACAACTGTGAAAATAAAAGGAGAGAGAAGGACCAAGATAGTAACAGAAGTCTGTGTGACATCCTGGTATGCTCATGCAAGGTCTTGTGATACATGTGGTATTTATATATAGAGGCAAATGTGACATCCAGGGAAAATAAGCAACACAAAAACTTTACAAGCACCACCAAACAATTACATTACAAACACTGCTCACCTAAATCTGGCAGCTACATTTATCAGAAGCTTTTATCCAAAGCGACTTACAACGCATTCAGGCTATACATTTTTTTATCAGTGTGTGTGTTCCCTGGGAATTGAACCCACGACCTTTTGCGCTGCTAACGCAATGCTCTACCACTGAGCCACAGGAACACCAGCAGCTGCCAGATATACTTTAAAAAATTATAAAATATAAAAAAATATAAAATGTTATTGGGAAGGGATGCTCTGTACTGTGGTTAAAACAAGTGTGATAGTTGCAAATTGTCCTTCATTTTTCAAAGTGAACAGCATTTTTCCTGTAGATTTGTCTTTAGTTAAAGGGATAGTTCGCCCAAAAATGAAAATTCTGTCATTAATTACTCACCTTCATGTCGTTCCAAACCCGTAAGACCTTCTTTCATCTTCAGAAGACAAAAATTAAGATATTTTTGATGAAATCTGAGACCTTTCTGATCCTCCATAGAGAACAACGCATGTGACAGAACAACAGTCCATGTGACATCAGTGGTTCAACCGTAATTTTATGAAGCTACGAGAGTACTTTTAGTGTGCGAAGAAAACAAAAATAATGACTTTATTCAACAATTTCTTCTCTTCCGTGTCAGAATTCGACGTGCTTCATAACACGGTTGAAAAACTGATGTCACGTGAACTATTTTAATGATATCTTTTCTGCCTTTCTGGGCCTTGAACGTGTCAGTTGCGTTGCTGTCTATGCAGGGTCAGAAAGCTCTCAGATTTCATCAAAAATATATTAATTTGTGTTCCGAAGATGAATGAGGTCTTACAGGTTTGGAACGTCAATTTTTTATTTATTTTTAATTTTTTTTACATTTTTGGGTGAATTAACAGAATTAACAATAAAAGAAACTCACCCTCAGACCATCCAAAATGCAGATGAATTTGTTCCTTCATCAGAACAGATTTTGATAAATTTAATATTATATCACTTGCTCAATCCCCTGCAGTGAATGGGTGCCGTCAGAATGAGAGTCCAAACAGCTGATAAAAACATCACAATAATCCACAAGTAATCCACATGTATATGAAAGTATGAAGAAAACTTGAAGTTTCAAAAGCCATCCAAATAAAATCACAATAAAAACTATTGTAATGAACAATACAAAAACAAAAAAGAGGAACTCTCTAACTAATATGACTATATAGTGGGGATATACTCTCTAACTAATATGGGGATATAGTGAGTTCAAGCATGAATGTCTAATTATGAAACATGCTCAGAATTCTATTTACATGTAAACATGTTGTACATATGTAAACATCACAGATGCAAAAGGACTTGAAGTATATAAGCCCCTTATACACATCCCTGAATATACAGTGGTGGTATGCAAAAGTTTGGGAACCCCTTGCAGAATTTGTGAAAATGTGAATAATTTTAACAAAATAAGAGAGATCATACAAAATGCATGTTTTTTTTTTTGTGTTTTTTTTTGTCTTGTGGACTATATGTAAACATCTTTTATGTAAAATATCTTACTCAGGACAGTACTAAATAAAAGATAACATGCGTTTTGTATAATCTCTCTTATTTTGTTAAAATTATTCACATTTTCACAGTTTCTGCAAGGGGTTCCCAAACTTTTGCATGCCAAAGGTATCACCTTAAATCATACATGTCAAGTGGACACTTTTAAAGACTTTATTTTTTTAATAGAACACAATAACTTAGAAAATCGTGGCAACAGGGACCATCACAAATGAAATTTATTTCTTCATTATGCACTTGTCTTGAGAGAAAGGAAAATAAGTCTTTATATACTACAGCACACGATATAACACTAAATATAGAGAGACAAATTTAATGTGGTCCACTTAGTAAATAAGATGTACAAGTGTGAAAGAGAAAAACATATCAGGAGAAATGCACACATTCTTCTTTTGCTAATAAAGCATTGATGTTTCCCTTGAAAAAATTTTGGTTGCACAAAACAAACAAATTAAGGCTGAATTACATTGAAAGTGAAAGATATTTTCCTTTTATATCAACTGAATCAAACAGTAAACGTAGAACCAATGACCACATTTTCTTATTAAGTACAAAGTCTTGTTGTATAACACATTTACACCTTGAAAGAATCCAATTTGCTGGTTCAGAGCACACACAATATGTTGGTTTGTGCCTTAAATTGTTCAGTCAACTGTTAGCTTTTCATGCCATCCATTCATTTGTTAAAAAGTGTGCTGTTTTTGAACCAAAACCAAAATCAATTTAGACATCTGACATCTTCAACACCCTCACCTTTTGAACTGGAAATCACAAGGTGTCACGGATTTACCTCTAACTGGATAATCTTGATCAGTCCAATAAGCATTATTATTAAAATGACACAACCTGAAGAATAACATGAAGATCAAAAGGGAAATAAATAAATGAGGTGAACAGACCAGTGAGCAAGTCATACTGAGTTTTATCAGTGCTGCTCACAGCTGTGCACAGAAGTCCAGGTGCAAAGCTGATCCCTTTATTCATGCAAACGTTACTACAGTCATAGCCACTATAATCAAACAGGCCAAATGTAGACTCTTCACAGTATGTACACAATAATACACGTGTATGATGTTAAAAGGTGAAAAAGTAGTGATTTTGGTATTTCAAATAACCTTAGATTTCCAACCCATCTCTCTCTGGAATGGACAGAGATTTTTCACAGACTGCAATGATGCATTTCTGCAATAATTAACATTGTAAATCTGGCGAAGTTATTTTTTATTTTCCTTAAATTAAGAAAAATCTAGTAAACATATAGAGCCCCGCTGAAAAAACAACAGAAACCATCACAAAAATTCTAATGGTTTCCACTACAAATACCATTACAAACATTACAAACCATCATGTTTTAACCATTAAACCATTAAAAAATGGTTTTCTGTAGTGTGTTTTGGGACATATTCCATTAGGATTTAGTGGTTTTTAACAAGCCACCAATAGAAGGTGACCAATTACCAGTAGAGATCAATAGGCACCATTACAGTTTCCATTAAAACCAGTACAATTCCCATTATAACCAGTAAAACCATTACAAATTCTGTGATGGTTTCTATAGTTTTTTTCAGCAGGGAGTGCAACAGTCGGGTTCCAGAAGTAAAAATCTCATTCATTTTCTTTATAAGGGAATAGATTTTTTAACACTTTACACTTAATAAAATTACTTTTAAAACTTTAAAGACAGACTTACTGTGAACTACGAGGTTGTTAATTGATCTTTTATACTTACATTGAAGTCATTAGCCTGTGTGATTTCAACTTCCTAATAAAAACCTACATTACCCATGATTCTGCAAAGAAATCTCCACCAGTCAGAGAATTGTGACAAACAAATCAAGCCAAAACAACCCCTTCAGTCTCTCATACTCTCTCAAAAAATATTTTGTAATAAACATAATTATATTGTTTGTTTGGTTTGGAACAACATGAGGGTGAGTAATCTCCATTGTTTCCAAATACGTCATGGGATTGTTTCTCTCACTGAAGCCATTAAAGTACAGAGTCTTGTACAATTTACTAATATGTTTCAGCTTTAAATTGAAGTTTGTAATGTTTTGATTCACCTACTAGCTGGTTCGTTTGGTTTATGCTTGTAACTTTTTAAAAATCTCTATTGGAACCAAGGCAGTGGGAACAGTTGCACTTATTCACTGTCACACATGACAACGCAGTGAAACGTCTTAACATGAAACCCGCGCTATTTTCATGTCCCAAACTCATTCTCTCTCGTTTCACACAAACGCAACTGCCGCCATATTGCATCTTGGCTGTCAACTGCAGTGAATATGAACTCTGAGAAATTTAGTGTTAATAATATTGCTCTATTGCTGCAGTGTTTATCTTTTTGCTATGTCACTTGATTTGCATATAGCAATGGGAAATATGCAGATCAAATAATATCAACTCAAATCAATATTTCATGTGCATTTATTTACTTACTTTTGTGCATCTGTGTCCTAATCACCTGGGGTTTATTTTGTGATAATTACCGGCTGACTGTACATTATTTCTTACATAGCAACTGCGACTCTCAAATTAAACAATGCTGACATGCATGAGAAGGTGCCCAATGTATTTCACGTCTACAATAATGTATCCCATCCATCCAGAAAGAACGGAAAGACTGAGAAATCACTGGCATGAAAGTCACTATCGACAGCAAGCTAGATTGTAGTCTCAGGCGTGTATCTAGATATCGGCCCATGCTCTGCCTCTCGCTTCCCGTTCTGTCCATTGGCATGCTGGGACCCACTGGAAAACAGCAAAGCCATCCTGTTAGTTTTGCAAGGACTCATCGACCTAGAGCTAGATCTCATCGTACCAGGAAAAGGGCTCCCAGAGAGGGAGGAAGAGGAAGAGGAGGTACAGGGACCCCAACCTGGAAGAAGGCCTGATGCTGGACGAGAGCCCACAACTCTGCTGAATAATGTTGGGCTGGGTTGCATTGGGGCAAGGGTCTGCTGACTGCCGTTCATGCAAATGGAGCTGGTGTCTGTGTAGACCTGGTTGCCCGAGCCTGTCTGGACGCGGTAGTTGTACGCCCTCCAGCCCTGTTGTTTCCTCTGCTGACACTGACACCGCAGGATCCGAATGAAGGCCTGCTTGAACTCACGGCTGTAACAGGGGTAAATAATGGGGTTCAGGCAGCTGTTGAAGTAGCCCAGCCAGAAGATCACTTTGAAGAATGTTTCAGGAGGACGTAAACTGGTGTTAAACGACCCTAAAAATAGGAGAAATAAGAAGGAATTTTTGTAAACAATTTGCATGCACAATGGTTTTTCATCTTTCACCAATAGATGGCAGACTTTATCAACTCACATTTAAACTACAGAAATAAAGAATCAAAAACATTAAGATTTTTGTAAGTCTTTTTAATCTTAATGACAATAAACATATTTCCCCCCAAATTGTGAACAGATATTTTACTTTAGAGTGTCTCATTAGTCTCATTGCTAACAATACAAAATACATTTTTATTTTCTATAAAATCTACATAAATTAAAGGCAGAATAACAAAAACTACCACAATGTCCACAAATATTTTTTACCTTTTTTTTTTTTGTCTTTTTCTTTTTTTTTTTTTAGCATTTTGTTAGGGCAAATAACGTGAGAAAACATGAGCTATCATTAACTATGTGTCACAAACACATTTTTTCTGCTTTACAGTAATTACATTTGGATGTTTTATGCATTTTTACAAAGCAAGTGGGATAATATGATTACTTGTCATTTAAATGTGTCAAAAAAGCAAAAAAAAAAAAAAAATCTATATAAAACCGATATAAATCTATATATAATATATAAATAGTATCAAATAACATTTAGTTTAACTCTTTTTTTATTCATGCTATTCAATCAGAGAGATACAAAACAATTAAAAGCCAATATAATAGTTTCAATCTGTTAACAGAAGTCAAAATTAAATTAGTCAAAAATGTCCTTACTCTCAAACACAAAATACAAATATGAATGCTAGCATCAAGAACTATCAAATAACATTTATTTAATAATAAAATGTTCCCAACAATAAAAGTTGAGCATTATTGTTTCTGTGTTTTGGTATGAGGATTGACTATGATCCAAAAATGTTCTTGAAAGGTTTAATGAAATTAAGTTTTATCTGTCATATTACTAAGCGTCTAATTTAACGTTAATTCTGTCCCAGGCTTAAACATTAAGTCTATTTTTTGAACACTCTCATCCTGTCCTAAAGAGCATAATTTGAAAAGTCTGTTCTTTGCTGTGCACTCTGTAAGCTTTTATTAAAATGGTCATCTTAAGTTTTTAAATTCCAGAATCTATTTTTTATGAGGAAGATTTATAGTGCTTTTACAATTGTACTCCAGCTTATATCAACTATCTATTTAAAGAAACAAGCCAGAAAATCTGTCTCTTCTAAAGCTCCCATTTTCTAACTGGAAATCTTTCTCAGGTTTCTACTCCCCAGTCTCCAAAACATTAAAAAAAAAAAAAAAGGTCACACACAGATCCATCATGCTTTTCCAGACTCTGACTGTAGCTTATCTCCCCTCATGAGTTTACTAACTCACTCTTCCCTGAGGAATTCACCGCTTTTTCACTCGCCTGTAAATGCATGATGTGCAGCCCATACCCTTTTTTGGCTCTGATCTTATTAATTAGACTAAATCTATTCCTCTTTTAATCTGAAAGTTTCAAAGTTTATATGTTATGTACTTTCAATAATTCCTCTAACAGGAACAGGATGGATGACTAAAGTGACTGATTTGGTCTAATTTGCTATGGTACGTATCAGTACAGAGCCGGATGAGACTTGGGTTCATTACCACACTTCAAGAGGAGCCACAGGTGTGAAGCCTCCGGTCAGTCTCTGTCTCTGCCAGTAAGTGAATTATTCCATTACTTTAAGATGTTCTCGCCTCTTCCTTCTCTAAATCACGTCACTCAGACATCTCTCAGGCAGAGAAGCTATAAATTAAGACAATTTACACTATAAGAAGTCAACAAACAATCTTGCAACAGCTTTGTTCCTTTAAGAAAGTGATTTCTGTTCTGTTGTCCATCTGACATTTAGAGAAACCTCGCTACTTTGTTATTTAGTTGTTTAGCGATTAAATAGTCTGTAGAAATCATTGCCAAAAAATAGTTTGAACCGCCCTGGGAAAACACATTACTTGATGGATAAACTCTCATGTGGCCTGGTGACAAAGTGGTCATTGATTTTTCAATTATCTGTATTCAATCTGCATTCAATCTACCATTTAGAACAGAAAATTAATTATAACATAAAGCAAGTAAATTAATGTTTGCAGCATTTTGAGCTTAATCAACACTCAACAAACCAATTGTGGAAATAAAACATAACACGTTGTGATTAAAAATGAGAAAGTTAAAGCAATGCAACCAGAAATGACAATCTTCTCATGCACCAGTTCATTCCAATATTCATAACATGGCATATGAAAACAAAGGCCTCTCAAAAGGGCTCCTCAAGGTTAAACACATGGAACATATTTTCCTTCAAAATATTTTCTCACTCATTTGCAGGAAAAACATATCATCCCATCTGCTAATATAACCCTTTAGAAGGTCACTGAGCTGAACTTCTAGGTCATAAAGTGAATATAGGAGGGTGATTAAATTTTGGCCAAATTTTTCAGTGGTGGGAATAGTACCTCTCCTATATTCCCACACCTCATCAGAAACGTCTGGTTCCCTTTCAGTCAGTCACGTTTGACGTTACGTCATAGTGATTGACGTAAATGGGATCTCGCCCGAGAGCCCAATCACCTTCGAGTGTTAACAAAACAAGCTAATGACAGTTGGCATGCGTGCTTTGCCACATGCACCCCGCCCCGCAGCACGGGTATAAAAGGAGAGTGTGTGCAGACGCACATCAGCTTTTCGCTTCAGAGCCGAGCCTTCTGCGAATCTCCGAGAGTGTCTGCAAGACAGCGTTTGACAGTGTTGTGTGTCAGCGGAGGTTGCTGTCCAGTGCTGCTGCTTCATCTGAGTGTGCTGCAGATCTCGTTCTGCGGTCGCACTGCGACCTCTCCTGGGCACTTCAACACTTTTCCTTTCTAAAAGAGCAATATCTAAAAGAGCTCCACGAGCAACGGGCATCTTTTTAAAGATGGCTTCCTGCTCGTGTGTTTCTGGATGTGGTCGTTTCCTGGCTTCATCTGACGGTCACAATCGCTGTGTCTCGTGCTTGGGCTATCAGCACGCTGAAGCAGCAGTCGTGGATGAGTCATGTTCTCATTGTGGGAATATGACCATCATGATGTTGCGGTCCATATACCTCCTTGTTAAAAGAGGGGGTATCCCCCTCACCATGCCCCGTTCTAGTTCCTCTGTCTTTCGGAGGGCTACTTCGGCTCATGGTCAGGGTGATCTGAGGATCACGGTGAGAGCTTCCCTGTCGAGTGCGTCTCTGCGGGCCTCTCATTCCTCCAGCACATCACACCATCTGGTGTTTCTGGATGAGCTCACTGGATCCTCGTACAGGGCGGGGCCCAGCATCTCGTTCAGCGCGCCAACGGATGACAGGATGTCGATCGCTGCATCGGAGGGCGAGCTAGGCTTTGGAGATGACGATTCGGCTGCGCTGCCTCCGTCAGGAAGAGTGGCGTTGCCCGAGTCAGATCCAGAGCTGACTGCTATGCTTTCTCGGGCCGCCAAGAGCGTCGGGTTGCACTGGAGGCCTCCTCCTTCTCCCGAACGCTCGAGGCTGGACGATTGGTTCCTGGGGGTGCAGACCGATCGCCAGCAGCCACCTCCATTTCCATTCTTCCCGGAGGTGCATGAGGAGGTGACTAGGTCTTGGAGGGTACCTTTTTCTGCCCGAAACAGGCCTGGTGCCTCCTCCGTCCTCACCACCCTCGACGGTGGGGCGGCCCAAGGGTATGTGGAGATCCCACCAGTTGAGCGCGCTATTGCCATGCAACTCTGCCCACAGAGCGCCGCCGCCTGGAGTGGTAATCCACGCCTTCCGTCCAGGGCCTGTAAGTTCTCGTCCACTCTAACGGCCAAGGCTTACAGTGCTGCTGGACAGGCCACTTCCATCCTACACACCATGGCCCTCCTGCAAGTCCACCAGGCCAAGGCATTAATGCAGGTGTAATGCAGGAACTGTGCACAGCGACGGACCTTGCCCTAAGGGTGATGAAAGTCACAGTGCGGGCCCTGGGTCAGACGATGTCCACGTTAGTGGTCCAGGAGCGCCACCTATGGCTGACCTTGGCGGATATGAAGGAGACTGACAAGCATCGCTTCTTGGACTCCCCGATCTCCCAGGCCGGCCTATTCGGCGAAGAGTTCTCCGCCACACAGAAGCAGACAGAGGCATTTCGACACATCCTGCCCCGGCGGTCTGCTGCTGTCTCCACCCCACCACCAGCTGCAGTCCCCCCGTCTGCTCATCGCCGAGGGCGCCCTTCTGCTGCCTCCACCTCCTCTCCAGCTCAGCCTCAGCGGCAGCTTTCACGGCCGCAGCGTGGAGCTGGCCGCAGGAAAGCAGCGCAGCCCGTCTCCACCCCTGCCAGGCCCGTGAAGCGCCAGGCCAAGCGGCGTCCCTGAGATGGGCGACCCGGAATCTTTGGATCCTGCTCTTCAGAAGATGGTGACCACACCACTCCCTCCCCCGGAGGAGGGCCGGGTGGAGAATCTTTTGTTTCCTTTTTGTTCTGTTCCACCATTGGCTCCCCAGTCAGTGGTACCCAAAACCTCAAAAAAAGAGCAGTTTCCTTTCTCTCCGGGTCCCAAGAGGACGAGGATGGCAATGCACGACACACAGTCTCCACACTCCTGTCCCCCTCTCCTTTCACCAGTGGGCAACAGAGTCCGGTTCGAGGATGCGATGCCTCCTTATGCGCCCCCTGCCCAGCCGTGAAGCCAGGTAAGTGTCAAGTCACTATTATTTGTATAGCGCTTTTAACGATGCAAATTGTGTCAAAGCAGCCTTACATCAGCTTAATATAAAGCTGGGTGGCTTTATATCAGCTTTACAGTATTTAGACAGGGAAATAGTTTGTCGAAATAGTGTCATTCTCCTCTGGCCAGACAAAATTAGCAGTTTAAATCTAGGCTAAAGTCAGATTGTGCAAAGGACTCATCTGGTTCTTGTGGACTTGTCCCGATGGCCGTCTAGGAGACAGGGTCTTCACTGGGGATCAGTCTCTGGGGCTCATCTAGTTGTCCTCATCTCCGCTGACGTTCTGGGCTGTAGAGGTCATCTCTAGGTGCTGATCCATCATATGATCTGGATACGGACTGGATCCGGGTGGCTGCAGTGATCGTCTGATCTGGATACAGTCTGGATCTGGGTGGCTATGGTGACCTCGGAATAAGAAAGAAACAGACTAATATTAGCGTAGATGCCATTCTTCTAACGATGTAACAAGTACAACGGGTGTTTTGGGAAGTGTTCCCGGTTCCGGTTGACCTAATTAATGCAGCCTAACAATCCTTTAATGGATTTGAATTATAGAAATACGATAGTGTATTATGTGTAAGCCAGGTTAAAGAGATGGGTCTTTAATCTAGATTTAAACTGACAGAGTTTGTCCGCACCACGCACTCAGACCTCACTCTGGGATGCACTGCTTTCTGGGTCAGGTCCCTGAGTTCCACTTCGCTGCCCCACTGCGGGTACGTTGGTGGTTCCCCTAGTCCCGCTTGTCGGTCGCTGGGGGCCTGGCTAGCGCTCCCCAGACCGTCTCGCTGGCTCACGAGAACCATCAGACTTGGCTATGCTCTCCAGTTCGCCCGGCGCCCTCTCAAGTTCAGGGGCATTCGGTTCACCTCTGTGCTGGACAAAGATGCTCCTGTCTTGTATGCAGAGATTGCGGTCCTCCTGGCAAAGGACGTGATACAGCCGGTCCCTCCAGCCAAGAGTAGGTCAGAGTTTTACAGCCCTTACTTCATCGTACCCAAGAAAGGCAGTGGGTTACGACCAATCTTGGACCTGTGGGTTCTGAACTGGACCCTTCACAAGCTCCCGTTCAGGATGTTGACACAGAGACGCATCTTTCAGTGCAACCGTCCTTTCAATTGGTTCGCAGCGATTGACCTGAAGGACGCATACTTTCATGTCTCGATCCTCCCTTGACATAGACCGTTTCTCTGCATGGGGTTCGAAGGGCAAGCATATCAGTACAAGGTCCTCCCCTTCGAGCTGTCCCTATCGCCTCGTGTCTTCACCAAGGTCGTGGAGGCAGCCCTTGTTCCATTAAGGGAAGCAGGCATTCTCATTCTCAACTACCTCGACGACTGGCTCATACTGGCAGTTATGCGAACACAGGGACATGGTGCTCAGCCACCTCAGCCAGTTGGGGCTTCGGGTCAACTGGGAAAAGAGCAAACTCTCCCCTGTGCAGAGGATCTCTTTTTTCGGCATGGAGTTGGACTTGGGTCAACCTCACAGCACGTCTCTCAGTACAGTGTGCTCAGTCGATGCTGAACTGCCTGGAGTCTTTCCAGCGCAAGAGGGCGGTTCCACTGAAACAGTTTCAGAGGCTCCTGGGGCATATGGCATCCGCAGCCGCTGTCACGCCGCTCAGATTGCTTCATATGAGACTGCTTCAGCGTTGGCTTCATGACCGGGTCCCGAGATGGGCATGGAGACACGGCACGTACCGGGTCTTAGTCACTCCGTCCTGCCATCAGACCTTCAGCCCATGGTCGGATCTTGCTTTTCTTCGGGCAGGAGTTCCCCTAGTGCAAGTGTCCAGGCATGTTGTTGTATCAACAGATGCCTCTGCCATGGGCTGGGGTGCTATGTGCAACGGGCATGCAGCTGCGGGGCTCTGGACAGGGCCCTGACTGCAGTGGCATATCAACTGCCTCGAGTTGCTAGCAGTATGGCTTTCTCTGCGCCACTTCAAATAGCTGCTACACGACAAGCATGTACTAGTCTGTACGGATAACACTGTGGCCATTGTGTACATCAACCACCAAGGTGGTCTACGCTCCCGTCGCATGTTGCAACTCGCCCGCCATCTTCTCCTTTGGAGTCAGAAGCATCTGAGGTCGCTTCGCGCCGTTCATGTCCCAGGCGAGCTCAATCGTGCAGCCGACGAGCTCTCACGTCAGCCCGCTCTTCCAGGAGAATGGCGACTCCACCCCGAGACAGTCCAGCTGATTTGGAGACGCTTCCGGGACGCTCAGGTAGACCTGTTTGCCTCCCTGGACACATCCCACTGCCACTGGGACCCTCGGCACGGACGCGCTGGCATACAGCTGGCCTCAGGGCCTACGCAAATACGCGTTTCCTCCAGTGAGTCTTCTCGCACAGACATTGTGCAAGGTCAGGGAGAATGAGGAGCAGGTCCTCTTGGTGGCGCAATACTGGCCCAATCGGACTTGGTTCCCTGAACTGATGCTCCTCGCAAATTCCTCTGAGGAGGGATCTCCTTTCTCAGAGAGGGGGCACCCTCTGGCACCCGCGTACAGACTTGTGGAATCTCCACGTGTGGTCCCTGAACGGGACACGGAGGTTCTAGGTGCGCTACCTCCAGCGGTAGTAAACACCATCACTTCAGCTAGAGCCCCGTCTACAAGACACGCTTACAGGCTGAAGTGGAACCTATTCGTCGATTGGACCCCCGTAGATGCCCGGTCAGGGTCGTGCTCTCTTTCCTGCTAGATGGGTTGGAGCGAAGGCTGTCTCCCTCTACCCTCAAAGTGTACGTTGCAGCTATTGCCGTACATCACGATGCAGTAGACGGTAAGTCTGTGGGGAAGCACGACTTGGTCATCAGGTTCCTCAGAGGGGCGAGGAGGTTAAATCCTCCACGCCCTCATCTGGTACCCTCTTGGGATCTCCCCTCGGTCCTGATGGCCTTGAAGGAGGAGCCCTTCGAGCCTCTGCAGTCAGTAGAGCTTAAGTCTTTGTCGTTGAAGACAGTGCTCCTCACTGCATTGGCCTCAGTCAAGAGGGTAGGGGACCTGCAGGCATTTTCGGTCGACGATTCGTGCCTAGAATTCGGACTGGCTGACTCAAACATTGTCCTGAGACCACGGCCTGGATATGTGCCCAAAGTTCCCACCACACCCTTTAGGGATCAGGTGGTGAACTTGCAAGCGCTTCCCTCGGGAGGAGGCAGACCCAGCCATTGCTCTGCTCTGTCCCGTTCGCACCTTGCGCGTTTACGTGGACCGCACGCAGAGCTTCAGGACCTCAGACCAGCTCTTTGTCTGCTTCGGATGACAGCAGAAGGGAAAGGCTGTCTCCAAACAGAGACTTGCCCACTGGATAGTGGAGGCTTTAGTCTTGGCATACCAGGCCCAGCACTTACCGTGCCCCCTCGGTGTAAGAGCACACTCTACGAGAGGTGTGGCATCTTCTTGGGCATTGGTGCGGGGCGCCTCGATAGCAGACATTTGTAGAGCTGCCGGCTGGACAACACCTAACACGTTTGTGAGATTCTATAATCTCCGTGTAGAGCCCGTGTCCTCCCGTGTTCTTGCCTCAGATGGCCAGTAACACCGGACCCGCTCGGTGTCATTCACGCTTGCTGAACCATTCCCCTCTACGGACCGGATAGGTGCACTTTATTGCTTCTCAGTTCAGTTCCCCTTGGCGAACGCTGCTGAAGTTCCTCCCGCACCCTCGGCAGTCAGGCGTGGCGGAGCACCAGATGCCAGGTCCAGCACTCATGTGTTTGCCCAAGATCAGCCCTTGTGCTGGGCTAGGTGCCCGTGTGTAGTGATTCCCCTTCGGGTGATCCCACATGTGTATTCTTCCACGGTACGGCTCCACTCATGGTGAGCCTGTGTCTTTCCCTGGCAGAGACCTTCTGCCATCTCTGCTGTGTATTGATCTCACCCCAGGCTGGCTGAGTCTACCTCAGAGACTTCCATATGTAGTACTTCCCTTGGCCAGTCCATATGTGTAATCTCCACATGGTACCTCCTTACACAGGATGTGGCTTCCGTAGCATTCCCCTACGAGAGTACGCTTTCCCAGTGTTATCCATACCCACTGTACGGAACAGCAGTGGCTGTGATCTCTGCCTATGCTCTGTCCTATCTTCCGTCCCAACTGGTGTGGGGGGACTTGCCGGCTTCCGCAGGGCACTGGAGGGGGTTAGCAATAGTGGCGTTTTCATAGGGATCCCATTTACGTCAGTCACTATGATGTAACGTCGAACGTGACTGACTGAAAGGGAATGTCTCGGTTACGTATATAACCCTCGTTCCCCGAAGGAGGGAATGGAGACGTTACGTCCCGTCACCACAGTTGCTGTACCACCGCTGTATGGCCAGGGCACACAGTCTCGGCTCAGAATCGAAAAACTGATGTGCGTCTGCATGCGCTCTTCTTTCATACCTGCGCTGCGGGGCAGGGTGCGTGTGGCAAAGCACGCACGCCAACTGTCATTGGCTTGTTTTGTTAACACTCGAAGGCTCTTGGGCGAGATCCCATTTACGTCAGTCACTATGATGTAACGTCTCCGTTCCATCCTTCAGGGAACGAGGGTTACATACGTAACCGAGACGGTTTAGATAGGGGGTGAGCCTGGGAATGAGAGAGCTTTGAAGACATTGGCATCTCCCGTGCATTCCACCAGGAGACTCCAGCAAGCTTCAGGGACTGGCTCTGTTGTGACTCATCCATTGCTGAATTAAATGACCACACATCAAGTTAACGTGACAGACGTTGCTTTCAATTCAAAACAACACATGAGTGAGTGCTTCATATGTTAGAATATATTGCAAAATAAAATCTAAAGTGGAGTCATGAATTATGTCTTCGCAATTAACCTTCTGCATCTGTTCCGCTGACTCTCATCCATGACAGAACTTGAAACTGTTCTTTTAGTGAGCAAACGTATTGAACTTTAACAATTTAAGACATTTTTGAATAACAATGAGAGGTCTGAGTTGGCTACCACAAACAGAACATGAAGTTACCAACAGAGCGTTTGAGCTGGAGACTTGTAGATTTTCCTGGCTGCAGGATCACATTCTAAAGTGACAGAAATGGCACTATCTTGACATTCAAACTGTGAAATTACTGCTGATTATTCTAAACAATGCCAGTAGCAATGTCACTGTGCAACTGTTCATTCAACTGTAACAGCCTTGTTTTAGTAGTAACTACTGAATTAAAATAAACTATAAAGATGTTATTATTTAAAATGTGATATAGCATGATATTTTACTATTTTTATGATAAAATATAATATTTTAAGTTGTGGTCTGTTGTAATGCATGGAGCAATACCAGCGAGTGCTGCAATGAAAGTGTAAAATGGGCCTATATGCTTCAAAATATATTCAGCTTGTACATCATCCTGGTTCCCTGTCTAAAAGTGTGATATAATGTGTAATACATCTACATGACATGCATCTACAGCCGATATAATCATTTGCATGCATTCTGCTGTTAATCATCCACCTCAGGAATGGCTGTAATTTGCAATAAATTCCATTCTGCTACAAATATTTATAAAAATCTAATTATTGTGGTAATGTCACATGGGTTTGTCTCTTATTTGTCCAACAAGGTTGAACTTTGTTTTTTATGATAGACTAATGAAATAATGGGGCATCTTGCACAGACTGTCTCAAACTGTATGTCCTGGGACTCCTTTATGCCACAACAATAACACTATAGTGCATGAAATATGTGATGCAGGAGTGGTCAAAATTATAATTAGGACAAATGAAATAGGCTTTAAATGTTCTTTTAGGTGGGACAGATCATAAGCTTAGCAAGTTTATAGCTGTTTATATATTTGCTGTAATTTATGAACCACAAATCTGATTTCTAGCCGATCTAGATGAGGTGTCAAATTTGCTGCCAGCTAAAGGAGACCTTGATCAGGCTGTTAGACCACAATGAACCACTAAAAACATGTTCTAAAAATCATGTTTATCCAACAGGGAGAAAGACCTAATTTAACAAAATTCTAACTTTTGTCACTTTTCACTTTTTATTAACTTTGTTGCATTTAAAGTGCAGCAAACATATTTGCTATAAACTTTAAAACACTGTTTCACTTCTGATCTGATCTAAAAAAAAAAAAAAGAGTTTAAAGTTTAGAAGAAAAAAAAAGTTTTAAAGCAGTGCCTGTCATGTTCACATTTAAATGATACCAAATTTCGTTTTGATACTTTTACATTTAGCACCATGGAAACTCACAGGCTTAAAAAGAAAGCTTTTCTATTATCCATCACGAATCTAAAAATCAGTTTACAAGATATTTCAAACAAGAGAAACATTTAACTGTGAAAATGTGTTGAATGTAAAATAAAATTACATGTTTGATTTGTTGACGATGGAACCTCAAAGTTTGTCTTTCGTGGGTTATAATTAATGAACCATCATACGTACCGATGGGTAGTGCGAGGAAAAACGGTAACCAGCATAGGATGAACATGCCCACAACAACACCAAGCGTTTTAGCAGCTTTCTTTTCTCTAGAAAACTTGAGCAATTTGAGTGTCAGCGAGCTCCTCATGTGGCCTTTACTGCAGTCATCCTGCGTCTGAGAGCCTTTATAATGAATCCTGAGCGTCAGCTCGTTGGAGTCCAAGTGCTCCTTCATTACTCCAGCCTCGAGGTTTTTAGTGGTTCTTTTGGCAACTATATACACGCGGCAGTACATGGCCAGAATCACCGCTAAAGGGATGTAGAAGGAGCCCAGCGAGGAGAAGAGCGCGTAAAACGGCTCCTCTGTGATGAGGCACACAGTGTCGTCCTCTGAAGGAGGCTCTTTCCACCCGAGCAGAGGTCCTATGGAGATGACAAAGGCAAGAACCCAAACACCCAGCATGGCCAAAAGCGCCCTTTTCTCGGTCACAATGCTCGGGTACTGCAGCGGGTAACGCACCCCGATGTAGCGGTCTATGGAGATCACGCACAGGCTCATGATGGATGCGGTGCAGCACAGCACATCCACCGCAGCCCAGATGTCACAGAAAATCCTCCCGAACACCCAGTAGTTGAGAATTTCACGCGTGGCGGACACCGGCAGGACAGTTGTGCTCAGCAACAGGTCAGCCATGGCTAAATTGATGATGAAGTAGTTGGTTGGGATGCGCAGGTGCCTGTTGCACACTACGGAGAGAATAACGAGAATGTTGCCCACGATAGCAAACACAATAAAAGCGCCCAGAACCATGCCCAGTGGAAGCGCGCGGCTGAGGCTGAATGAGCTCGGTTCGGTCCCGTTGCCCGCGGAGCTCGAATTGGAGACGTCTGACAGTTCGGAGGAAGCATTACTCAAGAAGTTCACGGCATGATCTGTATCAGAACTCATCTTGCCTCTGCAGTACCTCCATACCAAAGTAAGACCAGTAGGCTATTCACCGCCAAATGCGCAAATTGTTATTTCTGTATGCGAAAAGAAAAAAAAATATATAAATAGAAAATGACCAATTCAAAGGATCCGTAAGCTCTGTTGCGCAACAAGTGCGAAATAGGAAAAGTCCATAATTGTAAACGTTGCATAAAGTCCAGTTGAAGGTGTGCGTGTCCGGAACTTGGTTGGTCGAGTTCTCCGCAGTGTGTCCCGGTGTTCCCGGCTGATCCAACGCACTGCCTCTGACCACTCCTGCATTCACCAAACCCCCTCCCCTATGGAGACTATACAGGCAGTCACGGAGAGACATTTTCACGGCCTCTGAACCTGTACACTTATGGCAAGCCTTTGTAACCTTTATTTCTTAAAACTTACCAGTATCTGTTTGTTTTTCAATAACGAGTAATCTAATAGTGACTTATTGTCACACAATCCTTGTATGTCTCTGTTGCACGTTACACGTATTTACTATTGTAATAACAATAAATTATGTATAATTACATGCAACAAACTCTAATCCTAACCCTATAGTAAGCACATGCTGGTTTGTTATTATTACTCAGTACTTAATGTATAATTACACTGTAATAAGAACACAGTAAAATAAAGTGTAACCAACTTTTTAACTGCGCTTTAATTTAGCCATTAACAAATTGCAAATACGATCTATAGAGATAAGAAATGTTACTAGTTCCAGAAACAGGCATTACAATCAAATAAATGCATCCTAGTATACATTATAGAAATACGAATCAGTGAAAGCAATATTTCATATGCATTCTAGTTGGAAATGAATAGTTGATATCTGAGCCACTATTTATCTTTTGATATTCAATGGAATAAATGTGTGATTTGTTACCAAAAGCACTGAAAATGTTGTCGGCACTTTTAGATTAGTGCCTATATATTTCATAAGTCATAAGCAGAGAAATTGAAAAAGATACTAGCCAGGATTGGATTATTTACTAGTAATATAAATTTAGTACTATTAACATAAAAATAGATGGCACTGTAGTTTATTTTAAAGAATAAAATGTTTCTCGTCATATACACCTATTTAGCCATCATGCTGACAGACATAAATTATAATAAATCGGTCACTTGAGCTTCACAGCCTGCTGTCAGGTAATGCAATACAATGCCAACTGGAAAGCACGCCAATGGACATACCAACCGTGCTATTCTTAGGATCATTTGTGATTTAAAATATGGAAAACTTGCAAACAATATCAAGGTTGTTGATGCACGGTGGTATCTAGGTGCCCATTTGAGTCTCAAGGACTGTGCAGTTATACAATACCGATCAGTCACACATGCCATATGTCCACAAGTTTGTAAAAACATTTATTTTTAGCTCTTAAGTACCACTTTTAGTCCTAAAACACATTTTCTTGTGTCTGGTCCTAATGTAGCGCACAAATGAACTGCAGAAAGCACAAAGTCATTCACTGGCAAAAGTCTCCAGGCTATGCCATCTTTAAAGACTGCCATGAGTGTCCAAATATTCCTGCAAATCATCTGTAATTTTATAAACTAGCCTCTAACTCAATCTCTTTGCAAATGCCAGCCAAACAGGAATATACTTTGACAGTGATGAAGTACTTAATGGCTCGCGCCAAAAAACAAAAACAGAAAACAGAT
Source organism: Spinibarbus caldwelli (assembly GCA_039654775.1). Classification (NCBI taxonomy): domain Eukaryota; kingdom Metazoa; phylum Chordata; class Actinopteri; order Cypriniformes; family Cyprinidae; genus Spinibarbus; species Spinibarbus caldwelli. The sequence continues at coordinate 16,768,531 of CM077259.1, forward strand.
AACTCAAACAGATGGATGAAAACCCCCAGAAGTCAACTAATTTATACAGAAATCAAAGTAAATTACAGCTAGCAAAGACTGTGAAAGAGGAAACAAGCCTGCTGTCATGCAGGAATCTCCTCATTGTGTCGAAATTAAATAAGCCTTGCTATTAAAAATTCAGAGCATAGGCTCTGAGAGAGTTTAGAGAGGCATAAAAGTGAACCCAAACCTTAAGGATTGTTCATTACAAAGTGATACAGGCACAGCTGAAAGATTAAGGAATCTTAAACTACACTTCCACCAGAGGCTAATGGGAAAAGGCAGAACATGTGACATGAAGGGGAAAGTTATATCTTTTGTGGATGGGTTGGTAGGTGATGGCACCAAATGTATGGTTGATGCATTTCAACACAGACACCAGTGCTGAGCTCAGGAAAAAACAGCAGCCAGACCGCTGTGTGACCAGTGCAATAAATACACATGCATGCACACATACCCCATGGCACTATATAGCTCTTGAGAACCATCCAACTATTAGCTCAAACACACTCCAAGTGAATTAAGGCGATTACATTTAATACCATCGCCACTTTGGATGATGAATTGCAGAAGGTATTGTGAAGTGAAAGGTGAGATTTAAAGGCAAGAAAATGCTGAGCTGTCAGCCGCACCACACTAAACTCTGCCATCTTCTCCCAGCGCGGCGGCAAGCGTCTGCCAAACAGCAGAGTGACAATATATATTCCATACTGGAAAAAACATTTCTTCATGGGAATAATTCTCTTGAAGGAATTACATTTACATTATAGCCACAATATCTTTGTCTTGAATATAGAATTGCTTTTAAAATGAACCAAAATATTCATTGTTTTGTGCAAAAGATGATAAAAAAAGAACAGAAAAGCTAGAGGTGTTTTGCAGTTCTATGCAGTGCACATACTGTAATTAAGTGGGCATAATAAAGCATGGGAAGGAAGTGTAATTAGTAGGCTTCCTGTGAAGCCGTAATATCACAGATGTCAAATTGTTTTGTTCATCTTCCATTAGGATGTAAAACACATTTGTCTATAAAATGAGCTCATTAAAATTCACGTTGAATAGTCTATACTGGTGGAATTGATTTTGTTTCAGGCCCAGATTCTGAATTGGACATCAAATGGCGGCTGAACACAATACCAAATTAATTGTTTATTGTACAAATATAAACAAAAACATCCTTTGAAATCAAAAACATACATGTAATATTACATCTTGAATAATTAATCATTGAATCAATAGTTTTTAAAATGTTGGTTTATAAATGTCTCTTGAATTTGTGAATATTGTTGGTTTTATAACTGTTTTACGCATTAATAATTTCGCATGAATTCATATGATTTGCCAACACGATCCCATGGCAATTCATACATTTTTGACTAGGTGGCTAATTCGTACAACCTCACTTATACTAATTCATACGCTCTGTGAAAAATCGTATGTATTTTACGAGGTGGCAAATTCATAGGAATTTGTACGAAGCACCACACCTAACCCCGTCCCTAAACTTAACCATCACAGAAATCGTATAAAATCGTACCAGTGTGGTCGTACGAATTAGCCACCTCGTAAAATACATACGAATTGGCCATGAGATGGCGTTGGATTTGCTTCAATCAAAAATGCACAGTTTTTAAGAAAACTAAGCATGATAGTCCATGTTGTCTTATTCAAAAACATACAAATTCACCACAATTTTGCCAAAACATAAAACAGTTATGAATTGCCACGAGAATGTGTTGTTGTGGCGCAAACTATTATTTGAAAATCCAACTATTAAAGGAATCATTGCACCAAAAATGAAAATTTGCTGAAAATTGACTAAATTTTGTGGATTATTTTGATGTTTTTATTAGCTGTTTGAGCTCTCATTCTGACAGCACTCATTCACTGCAGAGGATCCATTGGTGAGCAAGTGACATAATACAAAATTTCTCCAAATTTGTTCAGATGAAGAAAAACTCATATACATGGATGGTGAGTCAATTTTCCGCAAATTTAAATTTTTGGATGAACTACTCAATTAAGCTTAGTGTTACATTTCTACAGTGAAGTAACGCAAGCTGACTATTTATTTGTATTTTTGTAAAGTAAAAGTTCAAACATAGTCTTACTAGTCTCGCTGTGGCGACATTTCTACAAAATTATATTACACTCGCACTTCTTGCACGATTAGAGACACTTTCAAGTCCAGTAAGTGGTGCTAAAAGTGCATTCAGTTTGATCTGAAACAACTGAAAGTGAATCAGGCAATGTTTTATTATGTTGTTTGTTTCGCAAGGCAAGTTTGTCACATGATGATGTTACAAAGTACACATAGGTATTTTAGGATTAGGACTCCTCTTACAAATGACTTGAACCTTAAAGTTTTATCACCAGTTTTCTTTTACATTAGTTCAGTTTAAATCATGTAAGCCTGGTTAGTATGTTTTACCATCTCAGGGACACCCAAAGTACACAGTCCTTGTCACACAGGTTTATTTAGGACTAAGTGCTGAAATAATTAGTATGATGTTCAGGGTTATTTAATCATGTATGAATGAGACAGCTGAGAACGATGGTTACAATATTGTGGTATCCATTCGTATTTCAAAAAAACATTAATCCGCCAGTCTTGTATGAAGGGCACAGACAATTATGGAATCCAAGCTTTTCTGAGCGACTCCTGTTATGGAAGCAAGAAAACTCATCGTAATTCATCTGTCTGGATTGTGGCCAGACATTTAACTGCAAGGCAGGGCTGTGAGGGTTTTAGTGAGACAGGCAAATAATATTATGTTCAAATTCTGTAGTTAGGTATATAGATAAATACAAAGGTTTGTTTAATAAAGCAAAAGTGACTGTAATAGTTTTGCTTATGAACTATGAACTTTCCGGTTATAGGTTAAAATGTATGCTGTATCAAATATCGTAATGCTGTTTAACACCAAAAAACAAACCTGATTTTAATCCTTGAAGCTGAATTCCTTTTGAACACTGCATTCTAAAAAGCTAGATAGTTATGTAACTCAGAGTCACAATATAAAAATATATTTGCTTACATGTGTGGGAACATTTGCATTTTGCTGCCGCTATGCTATTTCAAAATCCTCCCTTACATAAAGCAATTGTAAAATGACTGGTGTATAAATATAAAATACATTCAGATGTATATTAATGATTCCCCAGAGAACCATTCATTTACCAGAGGATCTACATATGCCTCATATGGTATTTTACTGAATGATTCTATTGTTTGTCCTCATGTCTTATTCCCATGGCCTTTTCAGAAGTGGTTATTGAAAATGTTTACTTTAAACTTAAATCTGTAATTCTATAGATACTCACTACCATTAGAAAGTTTGAGGTCAGTACGTTTTTTTTTTTTTTTTTTTTAATAAATGAATACTTTTATTCAGCAATGATGCATTATATTGCATAAAATCAACATATTAGAATAATTTCTGAAGGATCATGTGACACTTAAGACTGGAGTAATGGCTGCTGAAAATTCAGCTTTATCATCACAGGAAAAAATATATTTTAAATATATTCAAATAGAAAACAGTTATTTTAAATTGTAATAATATTTCACTATTTTCGCTGTATTTTGTATCAAATAAATTCTGCCTTGTGAGAATAAGAAACTTCTTTCAAAAACGTTAAAAGTTCTGCTTACACTTTAGAATACGGAACACATATTCACTATTAATTAAGAGTTTTCCCTCTGGTAATTTAAACTGCTAATTTGCTGCTTATTAATAGTTAGCGAGGTAGTTGTTAAGGAATACGGGATGTAAAATATGGTAATGCAGAATTAGGCATTACTATGTGCTTTATAAGTACTAATAAACAGCCAATATTGTAGTAATATGCATGCTAATAAGCAACTAGTTAATAGTGAGAATTGGTCCTTAAAATAAAATGTTACCAAAGTTCTTATACTGACTTCAAACTTTTGAACGCTAGTGCAGATTTATTATTAAATTTTTAATTTACCAAATCTTTTTTCCAGTATGTCTTGTCTATAGGCTTTCTTAATGTCTTCGCTCTCTCAGCAGTCAAATATATAGCAAATAGTTATTTTGTAAGATTAATGAGAATACCTGCAAAAATGTTATTGCTCTTGACGCCTGTGGAATATTCGAATGTGAGTCTTATTTTAAGACACTGGTTTGGAAATATCATACAGTCTCACAGGCAGAAGCGAATAATGTCAAGAGTTAATCATGGGACACGAGCCATCAGTGCATGAGATTTATCTTAGTATTAATATCCTGGATGTTATGATGATAGCATCTTTTACCTTTGTTTTTGTGCTCCACATATTAGCACTGGAACACAAAGTACCAGACGTCTGTATAATTCGCCCATTGCAAGAAGCGGCTCCTTTTGAATTCCATACTAGATATTAGATAGTTTGTGAAAATACAATCAAATGACTATCATATAAATGGACCCTTTGTTGGTTACATAACAAGCTTTATCTAAAAGTAATGCATAAAAATAAATAAATTATCATAAACTGCAAAATTGGATTTCTATGGGAAAACATTCACATAAACGTAAGTTACATACTGATGTTAATGTTTTTTGTTTTCCTGCATTTCAGAACCTGTTTCCTCTTCCAGCTTTGGGAAATGTACCTCATATATTACTTCCCTCCAAGATTTTAATGTGGGACAGAATAGGACAGATTCAAGAAATTATACAAGGCTCTTATTGCTCTGATAAAGGAAAAACTCCAGAAATGGAATATCACAGACATGAATACTAATTTTTTATACTCATTACAGAGCATCCGCAGTAGAGGAAAAAGGTCCTCTAAAGATAAAATTAACAGAGAAGAGTCAATAGGACCCATTTACTCAGATCTGCATTGCATTATGGATAATTACATAGCAGACACTTTTATCCCAAGCAACTTACCTTGGAAAATCACAAGCAATCATGTGCAATTTCATGTCATCCAGAGTAAACAGGAGCATGACTGTGAAAAAACGGAGAAAAAAAGAAGGTAAAAAAAGAAAGACATGCCTTTATTTAATATTAGATTTATATTCGTCTATGCAAATGAAATGGGTAGGATGCTCACTGACATTCTCAGTGCAGTTTATTGATTCAATGCCATGTCAATGTATTGGTGTCCAATGATGCATCTGTGTTCAATAAACTAAAGGAACAATGAGAGTAAAAGAAAAGCTCTTTGACTTGCGTTTAGATATTTAAAAGCAAAATAGCAGCTTAATCACATAGCAGATAGCTGTCAAATCTGGCAACACGTGATTTGTATGTTATTGTTCACTGGTAGCAATAAGGAAATTAATAAGACATTGTTTTATATTGGTAGCACCTGGTGTGTTTTTCTTTCTGCTATAATAATTGGAGATTTCTGCGGCATAACAATGATATCCAAACACTCGATCCATTTTAAATAACCGTCTCCCTCGTAAATAATAATAACTACTATTTACTTTCTGTTAACATCTGACCTAACCCTTAGCCCTTTGTCCGCATTTGCAGCTGCTGGTTTTGCAGTGCTGTCCTCTCTTGTGCTCAAAAACAGAGCCACAAAAATCCAAACAGCAGTCAGACTCTGGCTGCAGTTTGTTATTGTTTACTATGTTGTCTTTTGGTTATTATTATGAAGCATGTTAAATTTAATTTGCTAAAAATAGTTTATTTTGCTGCTTGCCGTGGCTGAATTTAAAAAAAAAAAAAGTTTGTTAAATTCTCAAGTTACGTTTTAAAGTACAGTGAATGAATGCATGGCATTCGTATTTAATCAACAAATTCCCAGGTAATTTTGATAAATGTGTCCCGAAATAGATGGTACGAAGTTTAGTAACTTCACTATATGACCCGCAGGGACTGTAGAAGATTCTCCATGCTTCTGAGTTTAAATGAGTTTTGCACATTTTCTCAGCTCCTGTGAGACTTTCTGGAAAAACAGCAACATTTCCCAGTCTGCGGCCCTGAAAAGATGTGATTTCACAGTGATTTAGCGTTCTCAGTTTGTATTGCTCAGCAGGTCTCTGTTGTCGCTAGACTGGAATGAATGACGCTGGATGTGCGTTGGAGCTTGAGGGTCAGCGAGCATCTCCAGTAAATGCGGAGTTGAGTTCATCACAGCCTGATGTCCATAAAAAGACAGTAATCTATCAAAATCAGAAGCTTCGATTGGGTAGCATGAAAACTGCTAACAGCACAATCATTTAAAATGAAAACTAACCTCTCCCTGAATGGATGGGTCTGGCCTAAAGACATGGAAAACAATTAAAATGATGGACCTTAAAGCTCTCTGTCTGCAATCAACAGTCATAGCGCACTGTTTTTCATACCTAAAATAAAGGCAGCCTAAAGAAGTCAAACAATTTAGTCTCTCTTTGGGCCAAACTCTATTGAAGAGGCTCAACTGTTTTACAATCAATACTGTAGGAACCAAAATAACACACTTCTACTCAACCATAGCTTACAGTGTATATATATATATATATATATATATATATTTTTTTTTTTTTACAAATGTTTGTTCATTTTTGTCAGGTATATTTAAAATAAATTTAAATAAAATTAAAATTAAATTAAATTAAATTAAATATTTTTTTTATATAAATGCTGTTTAGTGCAAAATATTTTTGGAATATATGTCTAAATTCTTGATGCAAATATAAATAGTCTTTTCAGCATTTGTACAAGTCCAATGTTATACCTAGTAAAAAAGTAATATATTTAAAATACATTTATTTCATACTAAGTATAGTTCAGATCTTTTAACATATTTATTGACATATCGCTCGAGACTTACTGATATAAAAATGATAATTAAACTTTATTTGGAGTACTGCTTGTGCACAAAGCACATTTCTTAATATTAAGCCTAAAATGTGTTGTATTTGTCACTATTGATGAGGATTGTATAATTTTTGAATAATATCAGTCTTTAAATGCAAGATATTTATAGTGTACCTGAAGGATACTTGCAATAGTTCCACTTTAGCACAGTGAAATATACTTCAGTATATCTTTAGTTGAATTTCAACACCACTTCCGCACATTTAAAGTGCATTAAGCACAAAAATATTTGTTCCAATTCAGCAGACTTTTAGTATACCAGTTTAGTATACTAAAAGTAGAATTGCAGGGTATTTTTATTAAGTACATAAATATGTAAATGTATTTGCAGTATACTTAGCATGAAATAAATGTATTTCAAATACATTCTAGTATATTTATTTTTCACTAGGGATTGCATAATTCAGCTCATAAAAATCTTTTTTAACAGGAATGAGATAAAACTCAATTTGGGCATTTGTGAATAAATCAGATGTTACAAAAATAGGCCGGCTAATTTTGTGCCATGTTGCATCCACGTGTTCTCTCCAAGACAAGAGATTAGAGGGACATTCTTCAAGCCACTGTTTTAATGGCCCTGTTTATTTTTCTCAAATATTATCCTGTTATATCACCAGAAGATGAATGCAGTAAAGTCTGGAGATCATGAGACCAGCTTGTGATTGAACAGTTCTGTGTGGCTGCATTCTGATTCATCACCCAAACAAACCATTGTTTTCTATTTGTTTGAGCGGAGTAGCAGCTGTTCATCTGTACATTGGACACCTCATGATTTGAGGAATAAAAACATATTATTATTGTTGTGCTGTAATGTAAACCCACAGGAGAAAATCAATGCTGTTCTAATGGCTTTCAGAGTTTTAGGTAAGGAGACACTGGATGGTATTTTTAAAATGTAACTCACTGAATTTAGATAAATTCAGCATAATTAAAAAAAATTTTTATTTATTCCCTCTCATGGCATCCCAGATGTATGTGACTTTCCTACTTCAAGATTAACACAAATATTTTTAGAAAAATAATCCATCACTGTGAATTCATATAATGCAAGTTTATTACAGTTGGCCAGAAGCAATGGCTTATATAGTTAATAATAATGTAAAATATATTTTCGTACACACATCTATCGCTTTGTTTTAGAAGACATTGATTTATCAACTGGGGTCGTATGCATTATATGGATTCACAGAGATGGGTTATTTTTCTAAAAATATCTGTGTTCCTCTGAAGAAAGAAAGTCATATACATCTTGGACGGCATGAAGGTGAGTAAATGATGAAAGAATTTTCATTTTTGTATGTGATATCCCTTTAATGAGGTGCAAATTAAAAACTAAAATATGTAAAAAAATAAATAAATAAATAAAATAAAAAAATAAAAAAATGTAAATAATATGCAAAACATTTGCACACTGTTAGCTTAACAAAATATGTTTATTTATTTAGATTTATATTCATTTGTTTGCCAAATATCAAAAATAAAATAAAATAAAATAAAATAAAATAAAATAAAATAAAATAAAATAAAATAAAATAAAATAAAATAGCCTGAGACAGGACAACATTATGGTCGGGTTGTGTGGAGTATTAGGCCTTTTTTCTTACTTTACTTTTAATATTTTTGATGTTTCCTTGTTTGAAATATAAAACACTTCTTTATACAAATGTTGATTTTTGGATGTGATATCCCTTTAATGAGGTGCAAATTAAAAAATAAAATATGTAAATATAAATAAATAAAAAAACTATGAATAATATATACAAAGCATTTGCACATTGTTAGCGTAACAAAATATTTTTATTTATTTAGATTTATATTCATTTGTTTACTATATATCAAAAATAAAATTATAAAATAAAATAAAATAAATAGCCTGAGACAGGACAACATTGTGGTCTGTTTGTGTGGAGTATTAGGCCTTTTTTCTTTTATTTTACTTTTAATATTTCTGAGGCTTCCTTGTTTGAAATATAAAACACTTCTTCATGTAAATGTTCATTTTTGGATGTGATATCCCATTAATGAGGTGCAAATTAAAAAATGAAATATGTAAAAAATAAATAAATAAATAAAAAACTATGAATAATATATGCAAAGCATTTGCACATTGTTAGCTTAACAACTATTTTTATTTATTTATATTTATAATTTTTTGTTTGCCAAATAAATAAATAAATAAATAAATAAATAAATAAAATAAAATAAAAGAAATGGCCTGAGATAGGACAACATTATGGTCGGTTTGAGTGGAGTATTTTTTTTCTTTTACTTTACTTTTAATATTTCTGAAGCTTCCTTGTTTGAAATATACAGTAAAACACTTCTTCATGCAAATATTGCTTCAGAGTGAAAATTTCAAGTCAGTACACCTACAAACCTTTGAAAATCTCAGTTTCATTGAAAGCAGAACTCTAATTTTACTACAATATTCTTCGTCATGATTAATAATATTTCATTACATCTCTGCTAAATTCACTCAGCACTGCTTGGCCCAAACATCATAATGGTACTGTGTCTGGCATGACTAATTTACGGTGAAACAAATGACAGAAATCCATTGATTCTAACCGTTTGCATTACCAAACAGGCACGGCTTATAGCTGTGTAGCTGAAGGGGTTCAGGAGTGACTTTGGAACAGGGACAGAGATCAAGCCGAGACAATTAAGGGTTAATCTCCTGAGGATGTTAGACTGATCACACCACACTTCCCTCACTACCCGCGGCTTTAAACTCTGTGAATAGTCTCTCTTTTCCAACATCACCTGTTACCACAGTACTGAATTGTGGTACCGGTGTTATCATCAGAAAATCGATAGTGACTGCTACAGGCAAGTAAACAAGGTCAGACCGAATCACGTCTGATACATCTGGGTCCATTGATGGTCCAAAATGGACTCACTGGAAAATAATAAGTGCTGAGTTTTAGTTGGATTAATAAGCTTAATTTGTCCACGCTATGACCTGGTGACGACAATAGTGTGATCTGTTCAGGCTGCAGCTTTAGCACGTTGGTTGCTTTTTGATTCATGTACTTAACTGAATAAAAATCTAAAGATAATTGGGAAGATCGGATGCACACAGTGCACTGGGGAGGATTAACAACGCTTATCAATGGCTGCATTCGAAATGCATGTAAAATGACTAATTCAATGAATGAACCATGAGGGCTAATGCATATGCATGAAGCATAAGAATTACCCCTTAATTAGTCCTGGAAGCTGAACAGTGAAGTCTGAAGTCTTTTCACAAGCTCTCAAAGCTCTAGATGAAATGACTACATAGCCAGCTGTATTTGTGAATATCAGGACTCAATTAAATAATTTTATATATATATATATATATATATATATATATATATATATATATATATATATATAGCTTAATAGTAATAACAATAATAAACTGAATTTGTATAAAAATGTTTTAAATTAAGTCTTGATGTTTATCATCATCATTATAATAAAATGCAAGTGCCAAAATGACAAAGACAATTGCTTTCAAAAAATTAATCTTAAAGATTTTAGCCTTAAACTGTTTTAATTAAAATAATTTATTAATAGTAATTAAAAAATGTAAAAAATAAGACTATTAATAATGAACTTAATTAGATATATTCTTTGAAAATCAATTCACATCTTTAACAAGATGTTATAAAATTTTACTTTGTTAACATTATTTTTAAACTACTACTGTTCATTGTTAATTCATGTTATCACAAATCCATTAAATATTATTAAAATTAATCAAATTAATGTCATGTTAGCTAATATTGTTAACAAATGGAATCTTATTGTAATATGTAACCAATATTTTTTTAACAAGACAAAAATACAGTTTTTTTTAAATCCCTTACGGAAAACAAAATGCCAAAAAATCTTGTATGCAAATGTAGATGGAATATTAACACTAGATTTTTAATTATTCATGAACGTTTTTTTTTTTTAAATAAAATTTTATAAATGTGTCATACGTGTTATATAGAACAAATAAAGTGAAATGTGAATAGTTTCTTACATTTTCAATTCATTTTTAAATGCTTTAAAAATATATTTAGATTTTTAAATATATTTTCAACAATATACAAAAAAAATGTAAATAATATATTTTGAAACATATTTTAGCAAATATGTATATATATTTTTTTATATTTTGAAATATATTTAACCCTTTAACTGTCACCACCATTTTTGAACATATATGTGAAAAACTTAAATTGTTATAATTCATGAAGAAAAACATTTTTGTAATATTATTTTGAAGTACCATTTCCATGCAATGTCTGATTTTAAAATGGTTTTCGCAGGATGAATTTTGAGGTTTTAAGCTTTCAACTGATATATAATTTATGATGATTACTCAAGGTGCACTCTTGTCATAAATTAATAAATTATTGTTCCTACATACTTTGTAACTAAAACAGTGGTAAAATATCTATTTAGGAGTCTTAGACCTTTCCAACGATATGTAGTTTGTCAGGATTAGATTAGGATTTATTTGCAATATAGTGAATTAAACCTAAAAAGACGGGTGACAGTTAAAAGGTTAAAAAAAAAAAAAAATTCCTGTATGGGATATGCAAGTAATACACAGACATAGTGTGCTTGTTTTTTTTTAATCTCCCAAAAATAACATTTAGAGAAATTTAAAGGCATAACAATAAATAAAACAGAGGCTTAGTCATCAAGTGGAGGGAAAAACCGGAATGTTTCATGAGTGCTGACAGCTCTGTATACACTGCGCGGTTGTTATGAGCCAGTTTTTCATCAAAGGGATCATCCCACGTGAACTGGATGTGTCCTCTGTCAAGAGCAGCAGATATGGATCAGCTACTAAGAGGAGTATTCAGATGTTATGCTTCTATGAGAATCAGACCAGCCGGACCACGTCTTCCCATCGGAACATCTCCCCTCTGAGCTCCAGCAGGCAGAAGCAGCTACTAATTCCCATGAGATAAAGCACATCATGGCTCACGGCCAGGTGGAACCACGATCGACTGTATGGAAAACACAATTCCTAATTACTCTGTTTATATTCTCAATGAGCTTTTTAGCTTTGTCCAACCCATAAATATACTTTCCATTACTGTTGCTAAGGACAGATAAGAGTATAGTACACTGTTTTGGTTCATTTATTTTAAAGACAGAGTGTTCTCATTCACATTCAGACAGCACTTTCATGGGAAATCTTTGAGAATTATGATGATTAAATCCTTTTAAAATAAATAAGTGGTCTCAGATGAAATGTCTGAGCCTGGCGGATTACGTTAGGTGGGGTTTCAGCGATGAGGAAAATCAGTACGTCTGGTATAGTCATGTACCTCAAACTAAAAGATAACTCATTTTAAATGGGTATTTTTATAATATACACTATTGTCAAAAGTTTAGACTCTGTAATGTATGTATATATATATATATATATATATGTGTGTGTGTGTGTGTGTGTGTTACCTACAAAAAGGTTCCATTTGTTAACATTAGTTAACATGAACAAACAATGAAAAATATTTTTAAGTTAGTTCCAGTATTTGCTAATGCATTATTAAAGGAGTAGTTCACTTCCAGAATAAAAATTTCCTGATAATTTACTCACCCCAGTGTCATCCAAGACGTTCATGTCTTTCTTTCTTCAGTCAAAAATAAATGAAGGTTTTTGAGGAAAACATTCCAGGATTTTTCTCCAGATAGTAGACTTCTGTGGTAGCCAACGTTGAAGGTCCAAATTGCAGTTTCGGTACAGCTTCAAAGGGCTCTACACGATCCCAGCCAAGGAATAAGGGTCTTATCTAGCAAAATGATAAGTCATTTTCTAAAAAAATAAAAATTTATATATTTTTTAACCACAATTGATTATTTTGCACTAGCTTGATCTCACACATTACGTAATCACGTTGGAAAGGTCACACATGACATACAGGTGGAAGCACCGAATCAGTGTTTACAAAGAGAACGTGCACAGAAAGCCAAACGCCCTTCACAAAAAAAGGTAAAACAATGATATCGGACGATTTTGAAGTTGGAGAAGAAAATGAGATGGAGTTTTTCACCTTAACCTACCTTTTTGAATCGGAGTAGAGCAAGACGACCATTTGTGGTTAAAAAGTAAGACCTTTATTCTTGCTAGATAAGACCTTTATTCCTCTGCTGGGATCGTGTAGAGTCCTTTGAAGCTGCATTGAAACTGCAATTTGGATCTTCAACCCATTGGTCCCCATTGAAAAATCCTGAAATGTTTTCCTCAAAAACCTTAATTTCTTTTCGACTGAAGAAAGAAAGACATGAACATCTTGGATGACATGGGGCTAAGTAATATTTTCAGAAAAGTTTTATTCTGGAAGTGAACTAATCCTTTAAAAGCAAAAGTAGTGTCTGTTAATATTATTTATTGGACCTGAGCTGATGTTAACTGCGAATTTTTGTATTTTTATTAACTAACAATAACAAAGACTGAAAAGTACTTTAACATGTTACTCATTGTTATTAGTTAATGCATTACATAACGTTAACTAATGAGACTTTATTGTAAATTGCTACAAAAAATGTATCTTATGCTCACCAAGGCTGAATATATTTGATCAAATATAGCAAAACATTGTTTTGTTTTTTTAAATTATATTGCAATTTAAAATAACAGTTTTCCATTTTAATATATTTTAAAATGTAATTTATTCCTGTGATCAAAGTTGAATTTTCAGCATCATTAATCCAGTCTTCAGTGTCACATGATCCTTCAGAAATCATTCTAATATGCTGATTTGCTGTTCAAGAAACATTTCTCATTATTATCAATGTTAAAAACAATCGTGCTGGTTAATATCTTGCTGGAAGCCATGATACTTTTTTTCATTATTCTTTAATGAATAGAAAGTTTGAAAGAACAGTATTTTTAATTATTTTTTTTATATCAGAATCAGAATCAGAATGAGCTTCATTGGCCAGGTATGCTTACACATACGAGGAATTTGTTTTAGTGACAGAAATATATGTTTATTTATTTATTTAGAAATTTTACACTTACCTGTACTTACAATGTACTTACCCAAGAAGGTACTGGAAAAAATAAGGTAATTGGTAACACTTTAGTATAGGGATGAACTCACTGTTAACTAGTTGCTTATTAGCACGCCTATTAATAACATATTGGCTGTTTATTACTATTTATAAAGCACATATTCTGCATGACTATATTCTACATCCTTAATCCTATCCAATACCTAAACTTAACAGCTACCTTACTAACTATTAATAAGCAGCAAATTAGGAGTTTATTGAGGCAAAACTCATAGTTAATGGTTTGTTAATAGCGAGAATTGGAGCTTAAAATAAAGTGTGACCAGGTAATTACATTAAGGTTAGGTTCAGGGTTAGTACGTAGTTATTACCCAGTTATTGTAATGAACATATCAAGTACATAGTATGTACAGTACATTCGGAACAGGACTGTAAAATAAAGTGCTACCGGAAATGTTCTGTAACAATATAAATGTTTTTGCTGTTGCTTTTGTAACATTATAAATGTCTTTAAATATATGTTATATACAGTATAAGGCATCTTGAATGGATATGAGCATATAGTGACATAGCTTTGCTCTTTTAGGTTTTTTTCTATTTTAATCTAATCCTCAGTTAGAAGCACATTAAACATTTTTAGACCAGACTGTTCATGTTTCTGTTTGCTCATCTTTACTTTTAAGCCCAGTGAACCAATTAGAGAGACCACACTGAAACCCTCTGCCCACTGCATTATCTACATCAACCTATGAAGCACGACTCACTGAAACGAACTTGAGTTCAGCTCAATTCAACAGATGGAGCCGTTGTGTAACAGGATAGCCATGGCACTTTCTCTTCAGCGCTCATTAAAAGAAATCTTCAAAAGAACTTTCTTAAATATCACAGCCTCTTCCCAGAATCCTTTTATAGTCATGCACTTACACTTTACCCATCACCTACACCTAATGCTATTTTTAAAGTGTTTATTTAAATTAGAGAGTCTAGATATAACAGTGGTGTTTAAAAAACAGTGTTTCGACATACACAAAGACGAATCTCCACTTGAATCTCAATAAGCCTCCTGTGTAAACATCAGCCTGGATTTGATCTGTTCTGTTAGGACTGTAATTGCCTTGTTTGAATATCAGCATTGATATGCAGGTTTGTGTTATGGGGTTTAGGGCCACGGCCCCAAGAGCATTGAAGCTCTTCATCAAACGTGGTGATTTTCGGTGAGAGAAGCCGTGATCCTGCAGTGTCATAGTAACTCACGGCACGCGGTGGACTGAATCAGCACTCCCCGCTGCCAGCTTGGCTCCATCCGCCCTTTTTTCTTCCCACTCGGGCTGATTTACTTTCGTAAGAGGTGTAAAAATCCTAATCGCTGAAGATTCGTTTTAAAGACAGCAGGGTATGCCACCCCCATGTTGTTCTGGGTTTGCCTGCTGGCTCAGTATCTTTCTGTCAGCATTCACACATGAACAGACTTTTACATAATCAACAGAAGTGTGGAAAGATTCATGTGATTTATTAATTTATTTAACGATTTTGATCCAATTATCTAATCGAGTAAAGCTAATTATTTTGCTGGCTAAATTAGCTTGGACACAGCAAATCTTAAAAGTTTTGTATAGTAACTTTGTTCAGGGCCGAAACTTTAGTGATTTACTGCAGTAGCCTGATAATAATAATGCGTAAAAGTCAGTGTGATACATGAAATGTTGATACATGAAATGAAGTTTCTAAATAAAAGTATCCCCCCCTAAAAAATATATATATATATATACTGACTCCAAGCTTTTAGTGTATAATGTTACAAAAAAATTATATTACAGATAAATGCTGATCTTTGGATCTTTCTATTCATCAAAGAATCCTGAAAAAAATGTACTCAGCTGTTTTAAATATTGATTAAAAAAATGTTTCTTGAACAGCAAATCAGCATATTAGAATGATTTCTGAAGGATCATGTGACACTGAAGACTGGAGTAATGATGCTGAAAATTCAGCTTTGATCACAGGAATAAATTACATTTTAAATATATTCAAATAGAAAAAAAGGAATTTTAAATAGTAAAAATATTTAAAAATGTTACTGTTTTTGCTGTACTTTGGATCAGAAGAGACTTGCTTAAAAAACATTAAAAATCTTACTGTTCAAAAACTTTTGACTCGTAGTATATATATGCTACCCTGGACCACAAAACCAGTCATAAATTTTTTTAAATTGAGATTTATGCATCATCTGAAAGCTGAATAAATAAGAATCTGAGGGTGAAAAAAAAACTAAATATTGAGAAAATCGCCTTTAAAGTTGTCCAAATGAAGTCCTTTGCAATGCATATTACTAATCAAAAATTAAGTTTTGATATATTTATGGTAGGAAATTTGCAAAATATCTTCATGGAACATGATCTTTACTTAATATCCTAATGATTTTTGGGATAAAAGAAAAATCGATCATTTTGACCCATGCGATGTATTTTTGGCTATTGCTACAAATATACCTGTGATACTTATGACTGGTTTTTCAAGTCACCTTTATTTATATAGCGCTTTTAACAATACAGATTGTGTCAAAGCACTTAACAGTATCAAATTGGAGGATAGAGTGTCAGTAATGTATAATGATAAGATTAAACACTCAATTTTCAGTTAAAGGGATTTCATTATTGAATTCAGAGATCTGTGCAATCAAATCGACGATAATCACTAGAAATTAAGTGTCCCCAACTGAGCAAGCCAGAGGTGACCACCTGTTTTGTGGTCCATGGTCACATATTAAAAAAAATAATAATAATTATTATATTATATATATGGACAAAATGGCAGGAATGCAGTATATCATGCAATATATTATAAGGTCCTGGCTCTTTTAATGTGACATTTTTTGTTATTTATTTTTAAATACTTTATTTTAAATATTTTAAATACATTTAAATATTTAAAATTTTAAATACTTTACTATATTATTATTATTATTATTATTATTATTATTTATTTTTTTTTTAAACCTTTTCCTCTGAGGTTGACTTATGTTAGTAAAGTTATTTTTAATTAAAATTTTAAATGACCATTTACCACCTTCTCTCTGACCTTTAAAATTAAATGGGCCTTTTTTTTTCTGCTGCTGCTGCTGTGGCCTTTTAAGAAATGACCCCTTTACATGTGAAATGAGCAACAGCTAAGACACATGACACAGGGTTGCTGCCGTACGCAACATAGCTTTTAACTGCCCCATCCTTCAATAACAGCCTCTTTGCAAAGCTTGTATCACATTGTGACAGATTCGAAAAACAATCAAAACTGAAAAGGAAAATTTGATTTCTCACAATATGACCCCTCAAAACATTCATTTCTTGACAGCTGGTCCCTGTTCAGTTTCATCAAGCAAACAGTTTGAAATGACTGCGGTAACTCTTGGGTTTTACCTCAGTTAATATGAATATATGATGTTATATCTGACGATGTCCTGTTCATGCAGGAATGAGATCTGTCTCTCAGTCTATTGTTTTGTGTTTTGAAATTTATACAATGTTCATTTGGTTAATTACTTACAATGCTCACAATGTTAAGACTGAATGTACTTCAGAATGCTATTTTTGTAGCAATATTGCTTAAAATTCAAAATCTAATTAGTGAAAAAATTAATAATTTTAAAAACTATACTTGGCACACAAAAAAAGAAAGAAAAAGTGCTGTATAATTTATTGAAAGGAACTGTTTAAAGTGAAGGCCATTTCCAATCCGTTTTTCAGACCTAAAATATTAGCCTGCAAATGAAGGAGACAGAAGGTGAATTGTACATGGCTAAAATTAATAAGGAGTTCTTAGGATGAATTAATTTCACAGACTGAGATCCAAGCTAAGAAAAAAAAAGGGCCACTGAGGAAAAACTTTGCACAGATGAATCATTCACAATAAGGGCATGAATGTGTATTAGGAAAGTAAATAAGCTTAATACTAAATTAATAAAATAAAAAACCCTGTGATTGAAGTATTCCACTGATTGTGGTTCATCTCCTGCAGGATCTCTCACAGCCAAAGGGAGATAAATCCGTGCAAGTATATCTGGAATGTCATCTCCTCGCGTGTGATGAAATGAGTCACGTGTTCCGCTCTGATGAAGACCTCTAGCCACTGACTCATGATGAATGACTTTTTGCGACTCTGGCAGAGGCTTTTTGAGCATACAAAGACTGTAAAAAAACAACTCAGCAATCAGCAACAAATCACTACGAGCCATCAAATACATACTATAAATATCCCTGGGTCTGAAGATGGAGCCCAATCTGTAATCGCACCGCTCAGTGACATCACTGGAATGACTGCTTATTGATTTCCACCATACGAGAGGCTCTGAAGAAAACTATTGAAATAATTTGGTCATAACGTTAATGTATTTCTGCCATATAAATATCAGTCTGTCTTCTAAGAATATATACTTAAAGGGGTCATGAACTTCCATTGTTTTTTATGTTGTACTGTTTTCTGAGGTCCACTTATAATGTTATCAAATTTTTTACATCAAAAGACATCATAATTTAGGAGTAATAGTTTATTTTCTGTCCTGTTTTTGACCTCCTCATCAGAACGCTCTGTTTGAATAGGCGTGGCGGATTGTAGACTCGAAAGTAAGCACCCACTGTTATGATTGGCTAATAGTTGCGTATGTTTGACAGCCACGTCCTTCACAGATGCACTTCATGTTGGTAATAACAAAAATATAGTATATATTTCCTTTCTCTTTATATTTTTATATTATTATGTTGCAAGATTATCCTATTTAAATTGATAAGATAAACGAGTTAGGTCAAAAGTAATCTAAAAGTAATCAAAAAGTAGTCTGATTATATTACATAAAGTGTGCAATGTAATGGATTACATTACTACATCTATCTATCCATCCATCCATCTATTTTATATATATATATATATATATATATATATATAATTTATGTCTTATATCTTTATACTGCATTTGGATGTGCATAATTTTCTGTTGATTGATTTTTAGTTATTGCTGCGTCACTTTTTCAATCATTTTGCATTTTCACTTTTAGTTACAGTCTGGATCCTTAATGTAATTCTCCAATATATTCATTATCATACATTCTTAAACAAAAGGTTCCAATGAGTTTTTTTTTTTTTTTTTTCCCCCAATATTTTTTTCCCCCAGCAATCCCAATAAAAGAATCATTTCTGGTTGCCAAATGAAGCTATCAGTGAACAGTTCTTAAAACAAATGTAAGTGTGAAGAAGATTTTAATAATTTAAAGTACTTATTTCCACTATAAAGAATGTTTTGTGCAATGGAAAGGTTCTATGGATGTTAAAGGCCGTTCATTGAAGCATCAATGCCTTTATTTTTAAAAGTGTACTTAAATATTTTTTAAAAAAGAACATTGTACAGTATTGGTACAATATTTTGCAAGATATATACCCAAAAACTTGTATAACAATGGTACCATGTCAAAAAAGTGGTACATTTATATATGTTTTCAGATCTTTTTTGTTAATGCCAACTATACAGCCCACCCTGAGAGATTTACACAGACAACACACCTGCAGCGCCACATTTTTTATCTAATGTCTCTCCTCTTTCTACTGCATCCCGTTCCATTCCCAACACCCACCTCTCAAGGGTTTATGTGATTGTCCCTCAGTAATCTGTTTTTCCCCTGTGTGTGGGGACAAGTCTTTGGCACATCGTCATATCTCCAGCAAGGGCCTGCAGACAGAACCTCTCTTCTCTCTCCAGTCATGCTGGGCTGATAAAGGAGATGGCTAGGAGCCCTAGGCGCTCCGATTGTACCACGTCAATGAAGCTATTAGTGTCCTCAGCGGTGCTAATGCATCTAGAACATTCTCTACTGTAGGAGAACTCCTATTATTCTCTTTTTAAGGCCTCTCTGGCTGAGATTGAACACAGGCTGTCATCTAGGATCGAAATATGGAGCGTCTTATGTCATTTCAGAGAACCTACTGATTTGGAGATGCTCTTTTGTGTTTTTTCCTGTGATCTCTCTATGGCTTTGTACAAAACGACAACAGAATGTATCTTTTTCGAACACGTCCAACAAGTAAACAGATTTATGGCTAGATTCATAATCTCTCAATAACTGTCAAAGCAGGTTTTCTGCAGCAGCTGAGTCTGTTATCAGCCTGGTCCAGGTTGTCCATGTGTCCAAGTTCAGCCACAGCCAATTGTCCATAGAGACATTACGAAACGTGCAGGAAGTGACAGTTGGCTCTTTTTTATGTGAATGCTAGTCACACTTTCAAGCGCATAAATCTAGGATCCAGAATGTAAAAAGAAATGCCAGCATAAAAATCAGCATACCACTGATTTAAAAGTATTTCAGCATAAAATCTGCATCATATTCACTACCTACCCACAATCCAGTAAAATCAGGCACTAAATTCAACAGAAGACAAGACTTTTAGCACTATAGAACTTTAACTGGTGCAACTAACCATATAATATAATGCAATGTTTAACTGGTGCAACTAACCATATAATGCAATGTTTTTGTTGTTGTTGTTGTTGTTTTAAGGGTCTAAGAAGCCCTTAGATGTGTGTGTGTGTGTATATATATATGTATACAGTAAATATAATTCAATCAATTTACACATACTTCCACATATACATTTTTCACATTCAAGATTCTCTGATGTTGCTAATAATAATAATAATAATAATAATAATAATTATTATTATTATTATTATTATTAATATAGTATTCTTATTAGTAGTAGCAGCAGTAATTTTAATTAATTATAAAAAATAAATCCAGAAATATATTTCTGTTTTAAATTATAATTGTATTATAAAAATAAAAAATGAATATTTGATCATTTCAGTATAATAATGAAAGATATTGCGTGCTTCACTCTGAAATAAAATATGTCATGGTTATCATGCATCGCCATTTATTTATTTAACTTTTGTATTCAATATAATCAATTATTGACTTTTCATCAAATCCCTGTTTGGGAAACCCTGATGTATACAATGATAAAATAAGTAAGCCTATAAAATTTTGGAAGAGGGAAGAGAAAATGTTTTCTTTTCTAAGAAAATGCTGCTTTTCTAAGAAAAATCCACAGTATTTTGGCTCAAATTTATCTGCCACTTGGTAGAAGCTAGTCATACTTCATGAAGCATACAGGCAGTTTTACTTGGAAGAAGGATTAACATGATTTGTGCCAAGAACAATGTGTTTTTGTGGTGAAACATTGTCTTATTATATACATAATTATTTATAAAAAATTTCAGTGTTACATATGAACGCCTGTTTCCACATCAAAGTAAAAATAAAAAGGTAAATAAACAGCAAATAAACTCACTTTATGAATTTTAACATTTGCATATGATAAACAAATTCCCAAAATCCGATGTAAAATCAGGGTTGTGAAAAAAAAACAAAAAACAAGAGCCACTGTAATACAGGCCATATCATCCCTCCAGGCTATAGTAAATTAAATTATGAGGTCATGTTAAGAAATCAGAAATGTTCGGAGCAATAAGTCCCAGGCAGATTAGTAGCACATGTTATATGTTAAATCAACAACATTTTATTTGTCACATATGCATTCAGTTCAATGGCAGCATAATGATTTCTCCTACAAGCCTTAACGAAGACTATAAGAAAATAAACAGGCTGGAGTCACAAAAGGTCAAAATTTGTAGCAAGCAAATCTAAAGTCTAAACTAAAAGAGTGTACACAAAGTTGCGCAAGTAGGAAGTGAAACCAATGGTGGAGAGTTCAAAATGTGTTGCAGTGTCAGATGTCTTTTTGCCCTTAAATGTGTAATGGGTTTTTTTGATACAAATCAATAGATAAACTTCAGTGCCGCATGGTGCAGCTCCTCTGGCAAAACACACTGAGAGCTAATTTCCAGGAGCAGCATAATTAATTCAAGAGCATGGCAGCATTTAGGAATACACAATGTTCAAGATTAAGCACAAGAACAGCCTGTTAAATTGAGTTCAATGTTTCATTTAGTATTCTGTTTGGTGAAGTGTATAAGACACAATTGTACAACAACAGGTCCATTTTAAACAAAATAATTACTCACACTGAGGTCTGTTAAATGAGAAACACAAATGTCTTCTTGGTCACCTCTTGTGGTTAAATATATCCATTGAAAAAAAAAAACTGTGGCATAGTTTCAATTAATATCAAGCAATCTGTTGTAAAATATGGATGTCCATATGTGACATTCACATAAGGTGCTGACAGTGCACAGATCACTGTAATCTCCCCTTGATTTCTCATCTGAGGGATGAAAAAGGTGTAAGTATGCAAATCTGCAAATCTAGATCAACATTATTTGCCACGTTTGATATTACTAAAGTTCAAATTCCGATGTTGGTGTGTCAGCTGCAAATATACTGGGTCACATAACATAGAGCTCATTACTGGCATAAACAACATTATTACTAATACAGTTTTGTATGCCACTAATGTATTAAACCCACTGGGCTCTTAATGCAGAGCTAAGTATTGTTTAATCAACAAAAGAAATGTAGATGAGGTCAGAGCACATTGACTGCTATTGATCCATTTAAGCATCCATAAGGCTAATTGATATAGATTAGAGAAGTGCTTTAGTAGGTTAAAATGCACCATGTCCTGCAGGACAAACTGCATTTAATGGGTTTGCTATGGAGGCACTTTTCTGCTCGGTCACACTTAAAGCTGATGTGAATATTGCAGCCCTGTTTAAAACTGCAGTATATTTCAGTCTCTGTACTGTAAATGTTATTTTTTTTCAGTGATTGATTTTTAAAAATTAACACTATGAAAAAAAATATGTAAAACAGAACCTATGCTGTAGCTTGTCAGAGACTATATTTAATAATTTCAATGTAATTTTTTTTTAGGCTATATATTACTTGTAGACTTGTAGTGATTATGTGTATACATATTTGTATACATATTTACAAGTATGAATTTGATCTAACATTACTTGTAAGTATTATTTATTGGTTTATATGGAGGCCTGTCTCCACTACATAAACAAAAACATAAAAAAGAAAAAAAAAAAAACATTTGAAAATATGAAGGTCGCAACTGCGATAAATAAAGAGAAATTAGAAAAAACAAGAAATAAAATCATAACCGCAAGATATAATGTCAAAATGCAAGATACATAGTCACAATTACGATATATAAGGGGCCTGGGCATGAGGCTCAACTTGAATTATATGTTCCCTCCAGACAGACATAATTAATGTAAAGTTAATTAATACTATAATAGCAATAAGGGAGATAAAGAAGGGCATGTGAAATTGTAATGAAAGAATAACTTAATTCATCTCCTGTCATTCTGAGGAGACCCATAATGAGCAAGATGCTAATGACTATAGTATATTTCTTCACAGGTGTAAACACACTTTATCAGTTCTATTTACTGCTGATGGTGCTTGACAGTGTGAAATGCTGCTGCTGAATGGGTGACGAGACAATAGCTAAAGCCTTCAATGCCAAAAACGTGAGTGTGTACAGGTGCGGCATATCCGCAAATGATGCCTCTCATTATTATTAAGATGGGATTTAAAAATAATACATGTAAAACGAGTCATATATCAGCCCATCTGCTTATGCTACATGAAAGAGAAAGAGAGATGCCTGCAGCCTTGTCCAGCACATGTACCAGCGCATGACCCGCATAAGCTTTTATATTGCATTTACGTGTGTTTACAGCCTCAAATAAACCTTCTGTCCTGTCTTCGGAATGTTCCTCTGGAAAAGTGCAATTATTTCTGGATGGTGGTCAACCCGCAGTGAACTCAGATAAGAGGTGATCTGAAATTGAATCACACAACGGAGTGCGCCTGCGTTCGAGATTTCCACAGACGTATTGACTAGGTTGTTTTCTTAGAGGAAAGCAGAAGGTGTATGAAGCATTCAATGTCTATAAGATTAGAAATAAACCTCTTTACTTGCATCTGTTATTACATTAAACAATTACAACATGCTGCACAGAAAATATATGTGTTCTTGGCATTAAGAGATTCAAACCATTTCATGAGTGCAATAGTTGCACTGATTATGATCTGTTCACAAATTTTAAATAGTCCCCTTCATTGTTTTTTGGAGCACTCTTCAGATCTGCTGACAATTATAGAAAATTAAAATAGAGCTCTTAAATGCCTGGGGGTTATGCAAAATAATTCCTAGGACCATGAAAAATTATTATGATGAACGCCCGCTTGGACCACCATGTGTTTGCCCTTCCAGCTGTTACAGTTAAACAGCTGTTTAAGTGCCTTTTTGATTTCCTATTATATAGGAATTTTAGATTGTTTTGACCTCCAGCAAGGCGAATGGCCAAACTGGCAGTATCATTTAGCTGACTTGTCTCCCAAGTAATATTAAAAGAGTAAGTAGCGCCATTACAGTAATGCTCCGAAACCCTAAGACAACCAACTGAATGAGACTGCCAGCTAAACCATGGGCAGGACAGCAAGTAATTCGATTTTTTGAGTGAGCATAGATGATGCCTCTGTTCAAAGTGGAGTTTTAGTATTTGTCTTCTTTTGAAAACTGGATTTGATTTATAGAGTTAAAGAGGATCTTTTTTTCTGTCAGAGAGCCAGCAGTATGAAAATCTTTGAATGCTAGCAACCTTGTGATGAAGCAGGACAAAAACAGACAAGAAGAAAAAGAAGAAAGAGAGGCTAGCACATCACGATGTAAGTAATTGTGACCCCAGACTCATTTCTACTTCAA
Organism: Spinibarbus caldwelli; assembly: GCA_039654775.1. Lineage (NCBI taxonomy): Eukaryota > Metazoa > Chordata > Actinopteri > Cypriniformes > Cyprinidae > Spinibarbus > Spinibarbus caldwelli. The sequence continues at coordinate 16,793,116 of CM077259.1, forward strand.
AAGAGCAAAAATGGATTAAGGCTCAGTCCATTTTGATGAGTTAAAGTAAAGAACTTCATCCACCTGTCATAATCTGTTTTAACTGTTAAATAATGAAAAGTTTACTTGATTATTTAGCTGATACTTAAAAAACTGCTTTTTTTTCGTTCAGCTTTGTATTTTTCTGATGAATAAGAAACATTTTCAATTGACTTTCAGCAGTTGGCAGTAAAAAAAACACTCTCTGGATTTAAAAAAACAAATACTTAAGATTTTAGGAATTAATCTGTGAAACACGCCAGAAACATTATTTATTGCAAAACTGACTCAGTCCTAAAATCTTAAGTATTAGCTTATTTAGTAAATAAATAGAGATATTGCATTTCAGGGTGATATTAAAGGAATAGTTCACCCCAAATGAGCCCTGTCATTTATTCACTCTTGTGTGGGTCCAAGTCCATAGAACTTCAGATAACACAGACAGGGTTGAAGGATTTAACTGTCGCCATATGTCTAATTGTTATGAAAGTATTGGCAAGTGAGCGCTGAAGACTACATATAAGCAGACGAAGGTGGAGAACAAATCGCTCACAGTTCTTATTGGTTGTTGCATGTATCGACAATGCGGTATATTGTTAATATGTAAAAAGCGAGCTTTGCAAATTTGGAAAATCTCCAGGGCCCCTTTTGAGAACCAACCAAAAACAATAATGGTAAAGTGTATAATACTTAATACTAAGGACTCACATTTTCATTATTGTTGTGTTTGCAGATCTGTTTGGTGACGCTAGGGCTACAGACATGACAAACTTCACCTTGAAAGAAGATGCATGCTGTATAGATAAATTCAAAGTATATGAATTCAATTTCATATGTTGTGGCATAACCAATAATCACACACATAAATCAAATATCTTTAAAATTTTATCAGCAACACTCAAACTAAAGTGCAAATATGCCTAACAAATTTAATTAGACTAAACAGCGAGTAAACTTGGATATCCAGTTTCTGTAAAAACATATTACTTTGCAGTTACATGTTTGAATTCGGTTTAGTATGAAGAGTACTGCGGAAAAATAGGAAAAAAATAAACAGAAATGTTTCAAGAGAATAGGACAGATGCTCCCCTTTTGCTGTTGTATTTATGACAGAATTGTTGCTTATGGAAATGTATCTGGTCTGTATATGGTTGTGGCATGGAGACACACTGATACTGAATAAAGGAAACCTGATAGAGTGCAATAGAGGTTAGCTTTACCAGAACATTACGTCACCTTTGCTCAAACCGAGCCTCCATGACTGTCTAGACTTGAAACGGCCTCTCAGGATCTGTAGTGTCAGCAATGGTAAATGGGAAAAAAAAAAAACTTTCCCCTAAAAGGAAGTAAGTTGAGGAGGATCCTTTTGTGGCCATGTGTGGCATTTCTTTTTAATTTTGTTGAATTAGATATAGTCTATGGACTCCCACAGGGAAATTCTGGGACTGTTTTTTACAGAACAATGCTCCTTTCATGGAAATCTAATGATTTCTCGTATTATACAAGCATTGGCAGCTAACCACTAATCTTTTATTAATCATGTTATATATGTTTTTCATGCATGTACACAAACTACTGTATGACACATGGGAAAAGCTGGCAACAAGTCTTAAATAATATTTAAAAAAAAATTTTTTTGGTAAAGATTATTATATTATTTTATATTACAGGGGTTCTCAACTCTGCCCCTCAAGGTCTACTTTCCTGTAAAGTTTCACTCAAACCCTAATCAAATACACCTGAACAAGCTAATCGAGGTCTTCAGGATTGCTAAAAAGTTACAGATAGTTGATTTTGATCAAGGTTAGAGCTAAATTCTGCAGGAAAGTGGATCTTGAGGGCCAGAGTTGAGAACGCCTTTTATTATATTATATTAGCTACACTCATAAGGGAATTATCCCGTGGAGTAATCGGCGGAGAACTGGTAAATAGTCCACTTCGTTGAAATGAAACCGGACAATGAGCTGAAATGAGGAGTGTGCTTATATGACCTTTTAACCAGGCTGGTAGGTTGGAGCTTCAGAATGCTGGAGGTGTGCTGCAGTTCTTCTGCCTCTCACTGCCCGCTGAAGCTGATGGTGAGCTGTGTCCCAGACCCTCTCGCTCAGTGATTGACAGAGGGGACATCAGACGGTTCTTTCTCCAGATCATGGCAACAATGGGGGCTGGTGAGTCCAGTGGTAGGTTGACGGAGGAAGTTCTGGGCATACTTGGCCAAGCTGAGAAACTGGTTCTGAGAATTCTGATAGCTGTGGCAAAAGGTTCGTAGGAATCAGCTGATCTCCTGGATCTTTCTCTCCATCTGCCCTTTCAACTGGGTGTGGTAACCAGAGGAGAGACTGATGGTCACACCTAGGAGGGTGAAAAAAGTTTTCCAAACCTTGGAGATGAATTGGGGCCCTCAATCTGATATGATGTCCTCTGGGATTCAGAAGTATCTGAATACATGTTTAAACAACAGTTCCGCGGTCTCCATGGCAGTGAGGAGTTGGCCCCTGGGTAGCCAGTGCCCAGAGACGTGTGAACAGAGTGGATGAGTGGGGTGCGTTGTGCTCTGGGTACGTACTGAAGCTCAGGTGGACAGCCTGGCCGAGTGGCAGTGGAGGCATTGGAAGAGGTAGCTGGATCAGGAGAACATTGGATGGGGCTTACAATCAAGGTTATTGGGCAGGATGGGTTCAGGTTCTTCACTGACATCTTCTGGGGCATGTAGACAGGATACAGCATCAGCCTTCATGTTCATAGTACCTCGACAATAGGAAATGGTGAAATTGAACTGAGCGAAAAACAAAGCCCAATGGGCCTGGTGGGGGTTGAGTCCCTTTGCATCTCTCAAATATTCAAGGCTCTTGTGGTCAGTTAATACAGTGAAAAGATGCTGTGCACCCTCCAACCAATGCCTCCATTCTTCCAGGGGCAGCTTGATGGCGAGGAGCTCTCTGTTGCTGATGTCATAATTCCTTTTTGCCAGGCTGAGCTTTTTGGAGCTTTTTGGAGAAGAAGGCAATTTGATTCGAGTCCCCTGCTGCTGAGACAGCACCACTCCTACCTTTGTGGTGGAAGTTCGACGACGGTGGAAGTTTAACTTCGACGATGAATGGCTTGTTGGGGTCAGGATGGACTAGAAGTGGTGCACTGGTAAAGGCCTCTTTGAGTCACTGGAATGCTTCGGTGGCAGATAGTGACCAGGACAGAGACTTGGACTTGTTTTTCAACAGACTGATGAGTAGGCTGGTGATAGTGCTGTAATTCATGATAAACTAGTCTCACGTAGCCAGACCTTCAGACTAACAGCTGAAGATCTGGGAATTTTGTCCGCTTTGAATGGCCAAGACCCGCCCAAGAGGCCATCTGACTGCCAGGTAAAGCAACCAATCACGTTTCGTTTTGTGGCGTGTCATGTTTAGGGGCGTGGAAATGTCGCCACAATAACAGACCAGTGTGTAAAATTCTTGGACATATTTTAAAGATTCTATGCCACGAAATTTAAATATTTCACATACTTTTGAAAATCCAGAGTTTATTTGATACTGATAAGTGCTCATTGTCACAGTTGTAAACACGACAGCTTTCTTCATCGATGAGGGAATTTGGCGTCATGGCATCTTTGTTTCCAGGCGGAACGTTAAAGAACACGACACACACGTCTCTCGGAAATCCTGTGTAATTTAACCAATTCGATGACGACTTCGAAACTCCTGAAGTGTTTCCAGCTAAGTGTGCCGTATGCATCAGACGTTTAGCCAACGTTCCGTGGGCGTGACGACTGAGGCTGAGACTAATGATAAACCATCTGTAGAAACTGGCAAAGCATAAGAAGCGCTGGAGCTCCTGGATGGTAGTAAGAGTGAGCCAGTTTCTCACAGCCTCCACCTTCCCCTCATCCATCTGGATGCCCTGGCTGCTAATATTGTAACCAAGGAACTGCACTGAGGACTGGTGGAATAAGTATTTTCAGCATTAAGGAAAAGGTAGTATTCTCTCAGGCGTTTCAGGTCTTCCGTAACATGCTGGCGATGTTCGGCCATGGAGGAATAGAAGAGGATGTCATTGATATAGATGAGTAAGTGGGTAGCGAATCTTCACTGTTATCTTGTTTAAAGCTCAGTAGCCTATACAAGGCCACAAGCCTCTGTCCTTCTTGGTCATGAAAACGAAACTCAAAGCAGCAGGGATAGTATAAGGGCGGGTGTAGCCTTGTTATAATGCCTCTTCCATGTACTCCTCCATGGCTTTCGGTTTGGGAAGTGACAAGGGATAAATCTTCAAGCGAGGCACTGGCTCACCCGGAATCAGATCAATGGCACAGTAACATGACCGGTGTGGAGGTAGCTGAGAGGCCTTCTTAGGGCAAAATACTTCGCTGAAGGAGGTGTAAAAGGCTGGGATGTTGACTGACTGTTTCTCAGTGGGGTTTTCAGTGGAAGTGGAGTTTCCGGGAGTAACCTGGTCTGATGAGAAACAGGATGGGGAATCTGAAGGAAGCAATCAGGGAAGCATCCATTGCCCCACTTCAGGATTTTGTCGGTCCTCCAGGAGATGATGGATTCATGATGCACTAGCCACAGGCGCCCTAAGATTACATCAGCAGTGGAGTGCTCCAGAACCAGGAGATAGAGGGAGTCGATCTGCAGTTGTCCAACATGGAGCTGAATAGGTCTGACAGTGAAGCGAACATGTTTCTTGCACAAGGTTTTTCCTGTTAACACTTGGACTTGATAGGAGGTTGTGGTTGTGACCTTCGGGAGGTTGAGTTGGCAGCAGAGATTTCCAGAAATGAAATTCCCAGGGCAAGGATAGGAAAAGTCACACTGGAGGCAGTAAGCATTTATACAATAGTAAGGGGCTTCAATTTTACCACTGGAGTTTTCACATAACTTAAAAATGTACATGGAGGGCGAATCTGGCATGCGGAGATGACATGACCTCCAGCACCGCAGTATAAGCACAGTCTCTGGGTCAGCCTTCTCTACCGTTCACCTGAAGTTAACCTTGTGTTGTCTATTTGCATGGGCTCGGTGCCTGGTTCTGGAGTGCTGATGGACTCTTGCTGGCAGTGGTAGAAGGGGGACTGCTGACCCTGGTGTTCCTCGAAAACACGACTGCATACGATTGGCAACTCTGATGAATAACTGGATGAAGTGTTCAAGGCCGATGGAATCATCATAGGAGCGAGCGCTCATTACATCCACTGTCAGCATGCTAAACTTGAAAGCATAATCATTTATGGACATCTTTCCTTGACAGAGATGGTAAAATTGCTTGCCAACAGAAGTGTCACCTGCGGGCTTTCCGAAGACTTCACAGAAATGGTGGACAAAGCCAGTCTGGGCCTAGATGGTTTCTGCCCATTGGAGTACTCGCCCCAACAGCAAGGAAATGATGAAAGCAATCTTTGCCCGGTCTGAGGTGTAAAGATGCGGCTGCATCTCCGGAGCCAATGAACACTGGAGGAAAAGTCCGTTGCCATCCTCAGCCAAGCCAGAGTAGGGCACTGGTTTGGCCATGGGACTGGCGATGACAGTCAGTGAAGGAATCCACAATCTTCTGGAATGGGTCTGGTGAATTCATGATGCTGTCTACAGCCTGGGTCCGGTCTTCTGTTACAGAAGCAAGCTCGGACACAGAGAATGACAGTCAATATAATAATTTATTGACAGCAACTGAGCAGAAAGGAAAATGGCAGGTAAGTAGGCAGATGAATGAGACCTCAGGAGCTATTATATTATATTATATTATATTATATTATATTATATTATATTATATTATATTATATTATATTATATTATATTATATAAAAAATAAAAATTATTATTATGATTTTCCAATATCACTCTCATATATACACTACTATTCAAAATTTAGGGTCGGTAAGATTTACCTTTTTTATGTTTCTTTATTTGATCAATTACTCTAGTAAAAACTGGTAATATTGTGAAATATTTTGACCATTTAAAATGGTCACATAAAAAAAACTGATTTTATTAATAATAAATTTATAGTTTTTATGACGACTGTGATACGTGTGATGTAATAATATGTGATTTTTTTTAAGTTTACCTAATAAATTGAAAGTTAAAAAAAACAGCATAAAATGTCAAAGAAAAAAAGAAGAAAAATAAAACAGACGCCAAATTTGTATAAAAATACATTAAATAAAAAAATACAGGGATACAAATTCTCTGTCTGGCTGTGGAACCAATAGCATGTTTAAGTTATTCCTATTGACGAACAGCCTTCAAGAAAAAGAGAAGTTGTATTTTTAGCATATGAGACATTTACACATGAATTAGTGACTTAGTGAGTGTACCACAGCAAAGAAAATGATTGTTTTTCTCTTTGTTTTCTCATCAAATATCCGTGCAACAAGTAAGTACAAATAATTCTTCATTCAGCAGTGCAATATTATAAAATATTGTGTACTATATTTCATATCTGTGCAGTTGAAAAATTAGTATCAAGTATTTTTTGTCTTGCATTACTTGTCTTCCAATTCTTTTCTTATTTTAAGCATAACTTAAGCAAAATTTATTTAAGATTTTTTTGCCTATGAAGGTACTTTACAGGGTACTACTAAATGTATCTCATCTTAAGGATATTCAAATATTTGACTGGCAAACAAGATTTTTTTTTTTCAAGTGCTATAATGAATAATGGTATTCATTATAGCACTTGAAAAAAAAATCAATATTTTTATCTTGTTTGCCGGTCAAATATTTGAATATGTATATTGTTGTGTTTCTTGTGCTGTATTTCTCCTCTAAGGCCAGTGGAAAAAAATACAACTTTTCTTTCTCTGTCATCATTTGCTTAACATAATTAGATTAGTTTAATGGTCTATTGTGAAAGCTGTCTGTATGAAAGAATAAAAAAATAAAATAAAAAAATGTGAGAATTACATGGGAAATCTAATAATTTGGTGCCTTGAATGCTAAAACTAACAAGTGTTGAAACTTCTCTCTGTTTATGTGCTGTAGCCTGCAGTGAATCATCAAAACTGGTGGTTGGACAGGTTGGGGATACAGTTACTCTTCCATGCAAATATGACATTTACACTAATGGCCTATTGAATGTTTGCCGGGGGAGACATCAGTCATGGTTCAACTGTGAGAACACTGTTATCTCCTCCGATGGCTTGCAAGTGACCTACAGAGAATCACATAGATTCAGCTTGGCCAGTGGACAGGAGTGAGGGGATGTTTCACTTACCATAAAGGCTGCTCAAAAGAGGGATGCTGGGATGTATGTGTGCCGTATCGAGATTCCTGGACTTTTCAATGATATTAGTTACAATGCTTATCTGTTTATTGGCAATGGTAAGTAACCACTTGGTTTAATATCAATGTTGTTATGCTGACACTGTCATGATGTACAATACTCCTGTTCTTCCATAAAAGGACTGGACCCAAAGAGTGTCATCTCAGAAACACAACTGGTTGCTGCAACAGCAAATCAGGAAAAGCAAGGTATGAAAGTCCTTACTTACCTTAAGTGGCCTGTAGGACTACTTATTTTGTTGCTGATGTCATAGGTTGTACATCCAAGGGCATGGACAACATAGACAGGCTGCCTGATTAAGATATTAATATTTTTATTCAGCAAAGATGCTTTATAGAGATTTATAATTTGTCACCTAAAGATGGAAATTCTGTCATCGTTTGCTCACCCTCAAGTTGTTCCAAACCTGTATGAGTTTCTTTCTTCTGATGAACTGTGGAATCAGATCCCTACCTGCCTAATATGTTATTCCCTGATCGATCCTCTAACAGGAACTATACGAATCAGTCAGATAACATAGAAATTGATTTCAGCGATTTTTTAGTTCAAGGAGTGCAACGAGACTGGAGTAAAGAGATCAAGAAGCAGAAGAAGAAGGAACGTCGCAGGCGTGCCCAGGAGAGAGCTGGGGGATCCAAAGATCATCTTCATGATGAAAGCAATTCTGAAACTGATACGGAAACAAGAAACGATGAATAAAACGGTTGCAAAGTTAATAAAAGAAGTGATGGAATTACAGGGTTTTTCAAAGGAATTACAAATATTAATGAGTGATTTTCAAAGGGGTAAATGTCAGGAAAGTGTTTGAGGGTATATCTTATTTTAGGGGCACAGATGCTGAGTGCTCTGTGGTTTGTATCTGCTATGTAGTTGCTTCGCTTATTTTGTAAAAGAGCGGTTAAGAGCGAGGGGATGCATCTCGCAACATGGGTGCGAGATGGAACTTCTAGCTGAACCGTTACTTAGAATCAGATAACACTTGCTAGAGGTGTTACATTGCGGTTTAAGGTATAGGTGCTTAAGCAGGGCTCATAGAATATGTCACTATTTTCCCTATATCTGAAAATAGAACTAGACATGCTTGCTATTCAGAAGTGATGTTTTTTTTAATTTGTATTTTCTCTCTGTTTGAACTTTTGATACTTGTTTGATTCAGACTCTGTGACAAAGGTCATGCTTCCTGTTTTCAAGGAGGAGGCAGTCGCAGGCAGTAGCAGAAGGAGGGTTTTATTATGCAAGGTTATAAAGACCATATAGAGACCATTGTCCAGGGCCGACAATTCGTGGTGAAGACTTTACTCGTTGTTATTTTGTGTTATGTACTTATGAGTTATTGTTTTTAATAAAATGAAACCATTGTATTGGTGATTCATTAAACTTTTAAAACAAGTCTCTGAGTACTTCATTAATAATAACCAGTTATCTGAACCTGAATTCTTCCCCATCGAGCTTCAAGTGGTTTGAACTTGACTGAGCTAGGACGGACACCGGGGAACAGGATCTGAAATTTCCAATCATATCCATCCAGACACGAGGTAACTATACAGCGGTTGATTGTGAACTGTTTATGGATATTAGGATTGTGAATTATATGTTTTAGTCCTTTATACTGGTGTACAAGCAAAACATGGCGCCCAACGTGGGGCTCGATTGAGTAAGGTAGAAAATTCAGGGATAACAGTTAAGCGAGTAAAGTAGCAAGTCCTTACATACTAGAGTTGAACAGTGATAATCCAGAGGGATTGATGTAAACGCGCTCGCAGGCTTGAAAAGACCTGAAGTAAAAGCATAGAACTCAGAGTGTGAGTAGTGCTAGTGTATGAAGTTAAATCCAAGGCAATCCGGAGTTAATGGCACAAATGTGCACTCTGTCATTAACGCCGGAGGATCTTGGTGGACGGCTGGTCTGGGTTAGTTCCACGCAAGGTAAATGCGGATCCGGCCAAATACCATGGGAAGAGATTAAGTTGGTCGCTTCCGTGGTGAATATCAGAATCCTAAACGGAGCGGAAATTCCACCTTTTATATACTCAAGCAAAGGAGGAAAGGATGGATTTCCGTGAGTGAGTCTTTGATGAGTCCGGGGGAGAAATTAACAATATCCCCGTGAGAAGTTGGGACTCTTTAGACGAAGATGCTGCGGGTGAGGGGTCCGAGAGAGGATCGATAGCCCCCAGTATTATACCTCAAAGAGAGGGAGAAGAAAGTGCTCTAGATCCCAGTGCTCCACTATGGTGTAGTCCAGAAAGTCCCGATGTGCAGTCTACACCGGGCAATGACGAAATATATCGAGTGTATTTCGCGAGAGGAAAAAACTTAATCGTTCTCAAAGAGGTGCGATTAGAAGATGAGCAGGAATCTTGTGTCTTAGTTAATCCCGCTAATAGATTTCTATATCACGGCGCTGGAGTGGCCGGCGCTCTAAGAGAGCGAGCCGGACTGGGATTCCAGGATGAGTCTTATAGAATAGCTCAACACAGAAAGGATCCTATTCGAACAGGCGATGTAATTTTACAAAAAATAGGAGGACCATATGGAAAACCAGTAATACATGCCGTCGGTCATGAAAGAGGTCAGAGGAGAGATATTGAAGAGGAATTAATGGCTATACTAACGTTAGACAAAATATGTTTATTATCTAGGGAAAATAACTACCGCACAGTAGCAATGCCAATAATATCGGGGGAAATTTTCGGATTTAATGACATCGCTATGGGAACAGCCCTGGTGAATGCATTAAGGAGAAAAACAGACCAGACAGAGTGGCCTAAAATGTGGGTGTTCTGTCACCCCAATGCTGTTGTGTTAAGGGCGATCACAGAAAGAGTGAACCAGGACCAAACAGCAGGCGAAGGGAGATCAGATCAGGGAGCCGCCGCTCAGCGGGAACAGGCACCTCCACAGACCAGGTCAGTGGAGGAAGAGCCGATCCCTGATTACCCCGTATTAAAGCGAACAACGACATCTAGAGGGAAGAAAGGTCAAGTAGAAAATCCTTTTTACAAATTAAAACTCGGTGACAGCTTCGAGACATTCCAAATAGGGAAAGGATTATACAGACCTACGCACTCCAAAATTAAAAAGACTGAAACTAATGTAGACAGGGAAAATCAATGGAACCTCGAGTATGCCCCGGGTATTACATGCGGTCAGCTCTGGAGTCTGCGGAGGAGAATGGAGGACATGCGGCTTCGATACTTGCAGACACTTCGTTAACCCAGAGGGCTAAACGGGCAATATTAGCTCAGAAGTATTTAACGAACAAAGCCACGCTAGAGAGGTTAATTAGGAAAGGAGTCGGGGATGAAACATTTGAGGAATTTTATTCAGGCCCAGAAAGTGATAGTTCAGAAAGTGAATTTAGTGAAGAAGAAGAGGAGGACTCAGCATACGAAGAGTTAATACGTCCTGAGGACCGAACGCCTAGAAACGTAACACCGGTCCCGAACAGAACACTGTCAGTACCTAGGAGGTTAAGATTCAGAGAAATAACCCCAGGAGGAGACGATCCGTCAGATACGGAAATTAATCAGACCGCTGAAGTAGATGTAATAAACCAGCATTTAGATGCGTTGCATTTAGGAACGCCGGGTCAAAGAAAACCAAGTGCTTTCCTTAGGCAGGTGCAATCCCCGAGCCAACCTGAGTTTAGCGTTGGAGGAACGAAAGCGACCTTAGAGGAATTAATGAGGAGAGATCACGAAATGAAACTCCTAAAGAAAGCTAAACTGAAAAATACAACAGTAAAAGGGAAAGTTCGAGAATTGGTTCGGTACGGAGAGCAGATGAGAATCTCTGGGGAGTCAGTTGATTCTCACATTTTAGCGGAATTTGGGATTCAATGAGGAAGGAAATTAGCTAAAACGCTAGAAGGATTAATCCCGACTAATGTGGAGGAAATGGAACAGGAAGGTTTTGAGGAACGATGGCGCACTGTGGGTGCATTATCAGCCTGTCAAGAGGTAGCCGAGAAAGGAGTAGGAGGTATTTTAAAACATATTTTTCAGGGAGTTAAAAGAAATGCTCTGATAGGAGCTAAAGAATTCCTTCTATACGGCCCAGAAACATCTCCAGAAGAACTGGAGAAAGCGTCAATCCGTTATGACCGAAAAACTGAGATAATTCAGACGGATAGGGAGAAATCGAATAATAAACCACAGCGTCCTAAAGATCAGCTTAGGAGATCAGAGCGAGAAAAGAAGCCGTATAATCGATATGAAAGGGAGAGCAGGTCTGCGGTGCGCCCCGACCGTAAAGCTGATCAGAAATGGAGGAGAGGAGAAGAGAGAATTGATCCTAAAAATCAGGCCCAGAGAGGGAAAAAATTTAGAGATCAGTCGAGGCCGAGGACACATCAAAACGGAGGAAAAGGTGGTTATGTCAGCCCAGACAAATGGGAGAAAATGAATGCAGAAGAACGGGCACGAGTAATAGCGGAGCGGGGGAGAAAATAAATCCCAAAATAGAATAGGCCCGAGTGAGAATAGAAAGCCCGCAGGGAAATGATAGGAAAGAGTCGCGAGGACAAGAGGAACTTAGAGTTAAGAGAAAGAGAAACCAAAAGACAAACAGTGAAGCTCAAAGCGCATAGGGATGTGCGGATCCCCTGAAGGACGCTTTATTGAAAACAAAAGAAATTGATGAAAAATTGTATAAAGTTTATGATCAAACCACGTTTCGTCTTGATACGGGAGCCGACCTCAGCGTGTTGAAACCATCAGAGAAACATGATGAATTATTAGGTGTGATAACAGTAGAGGATTTTGAGGGAAACTCCAGGAACAAAAATGTTTGGAGGAAAGACAAAATAAATGTGATTTTCGGAAGTGACAATTTGCTATGCGCAGGCGATCTTATAAAAATACGGAAGCTAGGAGTCGTGGATCAGAACAAAGAAATCGAACGAATAGTGAAAGACAATAGTGAAAGAATCAGAATTAAGCAACAAAGGGGAGCTGGAAAAACTTTTGCGGAAATACTCTGATTATTATTCTCGCAGCAAAAATGACTGCGGGAAGGTCGATCTGAAGTACCAACATGTGATTCAGGGAGGCATCCCTCCCCCACAGAGACAATACAAAATTAATGGCGCAGCAGAGAAAGAGATCTCGGAGACTATTAAAGAGTTAACAGAACAGGGAATTATTAGGAAGTTAAGACCTAATGAGTGCGCGCCGACGAACTCGCCTATACAAGCGGTCCCAAAAAACGACGGAACCTGGAGGTTAGTGACAAATTATAAGGCTTTAAACAAATTAACTGTTCCTGACACCAGACTGCAGCGAGGCGAGCGGAGAGATAGGCAGAGGCAAGGAGTGGCTGTCAAAGATCGACCTTGCAAATGGCTATTGGAGCATCCCGCTAGCGGAAGAAAGTCAGGGAAAGACTGCGTTTACATATAAAGGGGATCAATGTATATTTAGGGTCCTCCCCCAGGGGTACAAAAACGCAGGGAAACGTATTTCAGAGCACCCTCTTATCAATTTTATCAGGAATACCGGTGACCGTTTATATTGATGATATCCTGATAGGGACCTCCACAGAAGAGGAGCACCTGAAGTTACTAGATGAGACCTTAGACAGGATAACCAAAGCGGGGTTAAAACCTAGTTTAAAGAAAATGGAGATCGGAAAACATGAGGTAGATTTTCTAGGATTTAAACTAGGAAAAGACACGAGAGCCCTCACGACTAGCACAAGAGCGAAGTTAGAGCAGATGGAGCGGTCAGATCTGCCCACAAACAGGAAGCAGTTGCAGTCGCTGCTAGGGACTTTAAACTATGTCAGGGAACTAATACCTAGATGTTCTAGGGAGGCAAAGATTTTGTACAGTGGAACGAAGGAAGGTGTATGGAAGTGGACAGAGCAGATGGAGCAAGCCAGATTAAAATTAATCAGGATGGCTCTTGAGAGTGGAGAGTTACAGCGCAGAGATCACTCTCTTCCTTTGCATGTCCACATGAGCGAACAGGATGACGAGGTGATGATGACGTTGTCAAACGAAGGGGCGAGTGCCAATAGCGTTCTTAACCCACCAGCAGGAGGCGACAATGAAACGCTATGAGCAAAATGGTGCTGAATGGATTTTGGCATCAGTAACCAGGCGGCTATTACAGCTTAAAGCTATAGCCAAAGAACAGCCAATAATAATTTTTTCGATGGCAGGGGAGCTTGCTCGAATAAAGAAAAATTTGGTGATGAACCAACCACGCATAAATATGCAAAGGTGGGATCAATGGAGTTTAATATTGGGAGATATTCAACTCAATTGGAGAATGAGCAAAGTGAAACGAGAGGATAAAATGACTAAGTTCCATGACAGAGACTGGGATACAAAAATTAACGAATGTTTGCTGGATATTAACAGGTGCGGCGCGAGAACTGACCAGAAAGAAAGGGACGAACAGGGATCTGCCGCAGAGAGGGTAAAGGAGAACCCGAAGTTTCGCGTAGGAGACCAGGTCATCCTTACGAGAAGACGCAAGTGTGGACGTTTCTTTGAAGGTTTGGGCACAGTAGACATAGTCAAAAGAATAACAGGGTCCAATACCGTAGAGTTAGAAAATAACGGAATTCAGAGTAACAAAGATCTCATAAAGAAATAATAAATGGAAAGGGTACACGAAATGATTAACCAGAGAGGGTTAATTAGGGTGGAGCACGGTAAGCATGGATCTAGAGCATTTATATGGACAACTCCAGAAATGGAAAGGTTTTTAGGTTTTCGAGGAGAAAACGCGAGGGCAGTGGAGAATGCTGTCAGGCCACATCTGTGTGTGATATGCGACCAATTGTGCGCCCTACCGGCTATCTCTGTGTGTAATGAGAAGAGAGACATGGGTGTTGAGTGGATGATTTACAGGCAGTCTCGTGTCGAGCTGTCAGGGATTCTGATATGTGAGAATTGTCGACCAAGTCTCCCGAAGTTGCGGATTGACTCGTACAGAGTATCTGCAGATTTAGGGGAGCAGTGTCAGTGCACTTGGAACGGTGCTGTGTTATGCAACTGTCTAGTATGTAAGGCCAAACACAGGACATTGATGTCGTCCAGATCGATGTGGGAGGGCTTGAGAATGCTCAAACCACTGGGATTCTTTAAAGACGAAATTATGTCCAAGTTTGCGAGGCATCCCTATTTGAGCATGAGGGAGCATGAGAGGAAAGCGTTTTTGGACGCTAGGTTCCCCATGTGGCCGAGGGATAGTCAGGAAGTGAAGGATAGGATTCTCCAAGAGAGGGCAGAATTCGTCCGAGACATAAGAAAAAGGGACCGTGAAAATGATTTGACCCTCACGGACAGTGAATCCGCGAAATGGAATTTCACTTTGTGGCATGAGCCAGTTTAGAGATGTTTCCCGGAGGTAGATCTGAAACAAGGATCTCGAGGGAAAATCGTGTGGATCTATGTGAAATTTGACGGCTGCTGGCATGTGAGAAGTTGGTCGAGTCTAGCGATGGAATTCGCACAGGGGGGCGGCTGGTTAGACACAGCGCCCTATGATAAAGATTACAGAGGAACGCAGCCGCGCTCTAATGTAACGAAGGAGAAGAGACCTAGCAAGGAGAAGTTTGTGCAGTTAACTGTGGCTTTACCGAATGATATAGATAAGCACAAGGTTTGGTGCCCGGTGGATGAGAAGTATATTACCGGGGCAATTTACAATGATGAGCAGATCACAGAGGAACCAGCTGAAGTGTTCGCCGTGATTATGCATTTCAAAATAAATATATTGGCGTGCGTGCATCCAGATTATGACTGGATCGGCGGGATCGAAGTGGAGTTACACGAAAAACAACCGATAGTGAAAGTAGTACGCAGAGGTTTCATGCGGAGAGCGAAGCGTCTCTTGATTGAGCCCCAGAACTAACATGTGCTTACAGGATAAATGCAGAGATCGGTGTCTTTGGAGAGCCTAACCGAGGAGCTGACGGGGGCAAAGGACACGATCACGAAGCTGAGGAAGCAGCGACGGCTCTGCAAATGGATAAGTATCATACTTTGGATAATTATAATATTGGGAATATTTTTATTAATATTAATTAGAGTTAGTTATCTTTTAGAATGGGAAATTATGACAGGAAGAATCATTCTAGCTGAAGTGCAGGTTGAGAGACAAAATGTGTCTGGTTTTGAACTAACAGTTTGGGGCACATCAAAAGAGAATAGTAAAGAAATAGAGAAGAATACCACTAATTTTTGGAAATGGTTAGATAATGTCAATACAGATAAAGTAATGTATTACATGGTGAGAAAACCAAAGGTAAAACTTAAGAGTACAGTGAGGATTAGACATTGGCATAAAAACGAAGTCGAAATTTATGAGGAAAATAGTTTTATCGAAGAGCGTGATGGAAATAAGACAGCTAAATATTTTATTGGGCCGACTTATAGAGTCAGCTCGAACGAAGCGCTCGGAGGATGTTGGATATTCAGATCAAGGGAAAATTTTAACCCATGGAAAATAGGCCAGTGTAAACATGGAGGAGCAGTAAAAAGAACCAAAAGAAATATGGAAAAAGAGAGGATAGCCTCAGTGGTAAAAATAAAAAAAGAATATAGAAGATTGGATAAAAACTATTAAAATTCTCAACCCAGAAGGAGAATTTGTTTTATTAACAACTGCTAGAGACCGGCATGTGGGGTCACGAAGTACAGGATACGCAGAACTAGAATCCAGATCTGAAACAAAGGCAGATTTAGAATTAAATAACACCTTCCCCTGGATTTGGAGAAAAAAGATGATATTACCAAGAGTCAAATTTAACTTTAAAATATTGGGAAATAGATAATATGAAATGGGAAACAGATGTGTATTAATCAAAATGGAATTAAACAAAGTTTTGAAGACGGAAGGAGAAATCAAAGAATATTACGAAAATAGTGTGAGACGGATAGACAAATGCGTGAGAGAAAAGCTAGGTGAAAGAAGGCATGGGAAAAAATACTTTTAAAAAAAAAAAAAAAAAAAAAAAGTGAAGTGAAGTGACATGTGGCCAAGTATGGTGACCCATACTCGGAATTTGTGCTCTGCAATTAACCCATCCAAAGTGCACACACACAGCAGTGAACACACACACACCGTGAACACACACCCGGAGCAGTGGGCAGCCATTTTTTTATGCTGCGGCGCCCGGGGAGCAGTTGGGGGACCGGTGCCTTGCTCAAGGGCACCTCAGTCGTGGTATTGAGGGTGGAGAGAGCGCTGTACACTCACTCCCCCCACCTACAATTCCTGCCGGCCCGAGACTCGAACCCACAACCTTTACGAGTCCGACTCTCTAACCATTAGGCCACGACTTCCCCTAATTACACTAAGACAGATTACAATGACTTTTCTTATGCTAATTTTTGTGATAAAGACGGAGAAAAGTTAGATTGTCAGGATTTTCTTAACGGCACAGACCCTATAATGGGAAATCAGACGTCGGAAATTTTAAGTATAAGGAGGAAATTATATTTAAAAAGAGTGAATATCTACAGAAGAAAGGACAAAGAAGGTGTTTATAGAAACAATTTAGTTTTCTTTGGAGATGCAGTATATGGGATAGCAGGCCGCGAATGTAGTGAAGTTATAGGAATGTGTGCTGCGGGACACGATGCTATAATAATAAATCAAATAGTGTCGGTTTTATGTTATTGGAGCAACGGAATCCTTCCTTTGCCATGGACTTTTAAGAGAAGTAATATAGCTAACAGATACGAAATGAGTTTCGGATCAGGGGGAGTTATTAGAATAGTAGATAAAAATCTGAAATGGAAGGTATTACATGGCCTGGCTCAAATTGCTACAAATAGCTTAATAAGATATAGAGTACCGAAAGGAGGGAAGAATGTGCCACTAACGGGCCTTGATGCTATAGCAATTGACGATTTATCTCATACAATTATTGAGAAAAGATTGGAAAGAGAAATGGTGCAGAGGAAATGATAAAACTTATTATTTAGGTTTAGATTGGATGAAGAGTAGTTTATGCAACACGAGTATAGAAATTATTGGCGAATGAATTAAGGGAGGACCCAGATGGTATGAAGCCCCAGGAGAATTTGTGCATGTAGGAATCCAAGGGGTGAAAAAAGCAGCAAATGCGATATTTAATTTCGTTACTAAAGACATGTGGAAAAGCTTAATAGACTTTTTAGTCAGTGCAGGTTGGTACGTGTTATACGGAGGTTTAATTGTTCTAGGTTTAATTTTGTTGTTCATCGCCATAAAATGCTTATGCACTGCTATGGGAGCATGAATGTGCTCTAAAACGGTGAGCAAAAGTGACGAATTAGCAGTATTAGAACAATTGATCGATCATCAAACTAAATGGCGTAGACGCTCTAGAAGGAGGAAAAAGAGTATTTCAGAGAATCCATTGTTGTAAGAGAAACAGTTATACAAAGGAAAAACAACAGTTGAGACGAGATAGCGGAGAGGAAATAGGTGGAGCTGAGAAGGTATAGAAAGTATAGGGTATGCATAACTGACAAAAGACCACTCGTGACTGCGGGGGGCTATCTGACGATAACATAGAGCTTACAATTGAGCATATTCAAAGAACAATCAAGACATTATTTTTATTGAAAAAAAATGTTCCTGATAAGTCCAACAGAGATCGAAATTCGATAAGGTAGTATGGCATCCAACGGGACAAACAATCAAACCGCTAACGGAACGGCTGATGGAGTTGGAGAATTTCCTCAGGCAGTTTCCGAAACATTTGTTCAGGTTTGTGAATGCGGGATATATTTTTTATGGATGTTAATGCAAGGAATAAATCAAAATCTCTGGTGGCTAATGGTAATCGGTTTAATTCAAGTTATCAGAATAATATTGATGAAAAGAATTAGTACAATTATTTTGGTTTGTTGTGGTATCTGAAGGATGGAGTAATTTACTGGGTATTAGAGGAATAATAGCAGTAACCATGACTAGTATATACAAATTGTGTATAGATGTGATTATGACAGTGACCAAAAGAGATGAATTTGTTCTGTGGTGTGAAATAGCGATAATTGTGTTTGACGCAATGTATCTGATGGGGATATTATTAGTCAAATATGGGAAAGAAGCAACTTTGTGGATAATTATGGGTAGTACAACCCTAATTGCCTTTTTATTAGGATGTTATTTACGTAATGAGAATATTATTTTTTTGGGGATAATTATTTTGATGAATAGATGGGATAAAATGAAAACCAAAGTCAAACAATGTGTGCAGTGTTGTAAACGAATGACAGATATGAACTCAGCCGAATCGTTTTCTGCTTAAATTGCAGGAACTGGCTGGATTGGAAGCACTGAATCAGATATTAAGTGAAACAACCAGCAGATTGTAGAAAAACAGGAAGAGACATAGACAAAGACAAATTTGTTATGGGTGTGGCGCTTCTACAAGAAGATTGTACTTTGAATTAATTAATGGCCAGCGTCATTGCCCTAAATGCATGAGACAACCTATTAATAATGTAATTGACGGATTGGGCAGAGAGGTTCCCATATGGAATCTAGTACATTGTATGACTGCAAGAAGTGGAGTGTCTGAGAAATGGCAATTAAAAATGCATGGTTTTAGAGAGATAGAATTGGAAAAGGATGGCAATGGAGTGTTCCATATCCCATGGTGGGTTAAATTATGTGTAATGGGGCGACAATATGAACGGCCAAAAATAGGACCTGGACGTTCAATAATAACATTTCAATTATTTGAATTTTTAGAACGACAAGCCGACGAAAATTGGGAAGAAAAAGAATTTAAGGCGGCAAAAGCATTTATCAGTACAGGGGTATTTGGTTTAAGTTTCATTGATGGTTCTGACTTCTTTTACAGGGCGCTGCTGTGATGCTGCGAAGTAAAGAAGAAGGTTTTTCAAAGGAATTACAAATGTTAATGAGTGATTTAGAGAAGATGGATTTTCAATCTTCTGTTTCAAAGGGGTAAATGTCAGGAAAGTGTTTGAGGGTATATCTTATTTTAGGGGCTTATTTTTTGTGGTTTGTATCTGCTATGTAGTTGCTTCGCTTATTTTGTAAAAGAGCGGTTAAGAGCGAGGGGATGCATCTCGCAACATGGGTGCGAGATGGAACTTCTAGATGAACCGTTACTTAGAATCAGATAACACTTGCTAGAGGTGTTACATTGCGGTTTAAGGTATAGGTGCTTAAGCAGGGCTCATAGAAGATGTCACTATTTTCCCTATATCTGAAAAAAGAACTAGACATGCTTGCTATTCAGAAGTGATGTTTTTTTTAATTTGTATTTTCTTTCTGTTTGAACTTTTGATACTTGTTTGATTCAGACTCTGTGACAAAGGTCATGCTTCCTGTTTTCAAGGAAGAGGCAGTCGCAGGCATGCCTGGGAGACCATTGTCCAGGGCCGACAATTCGTGGTGAAGACTTTACTCGTTGTTATTTTGTGTTATGTACTTATGAGTTATTGTTTTTAATAAAACGAAACCATTGTATTGGTGATTCGTTAAACTTTTAAAACAAGTTTCTGAGTACTTCATTAATAATAACCAGTTATCTGAACCTGAATTCTACCCCATCGAGCTTCAAGTGGTTTGAACTTGACTGAGCTAGGACGGACACCGGGGAACAGGACCTGAAATTTCTAATCATATCCATCCAGACACGAGGTAACTATACAGCGGTTGATTGTGAACTGTTTATGGATATTAGGATTGTGAATTATATGTTTTAGTCCTTTATTCTGGTGTACAAGCAAAACAGAACACAAAAGAAGATGTTTTGAAGAATGTTTGTAACCAAACAGTTGCTGGTAGAAATTCATTTCCATATATGAAAAAAAAAAAATACTATGAAAGTCAATGGCTACCATCAACTGTTTGGTTACCAACATTTCTTTTGTGTTCAACAGAAGAAAGAAATTCATACTGGTATGGAACGACATCATGATGACAAAATTTGAGTTAATTTTTTTGTGAACTGTCCCTTTAAATGATCAAAAGTGACATTAAATACATTTATAATGTTCTATTTTAAATGAACACTCTTCTTTTGAATGTTCTGTTCATCAAATAACCCACAAAAATTTTAGGCAGCTGTTTTCAACCGTTTTCAACATTGATAATAATGTTTCTTGAGCATCAGATCACCATATTATAATACATTTTTTAAGAATCATGTGACACTGAAGACTGGAGTAATGACTGCTGAATAAATTACAATTTAAAACCTTAAAATAGAAAACAGCTATGTTCAATTTCATAATATTTCTACTGTATTTCTGATTGAACAAATTAAACATAAAAAAAAAAATTAAAAAAATAACCAACACTCTTTTCTCTCAACACTCCAACCTTTTTTGTCTCTATTTCCATTCATTAATTTCATTGATTAATTAATAATTCATTAACCAATACATTTATTTACCATATTAACCATAATTTATAATATGAATTACCAATACTAACACAATAATTGGAACACAATGGTCTGAAAACATTTCTCCAGTACCCAAAAGCATTAGGATCATATAAGTTCAAATAACCCTGACTAACCATTTTTTGTTTTAACACAGTCTACTTTGTATCAGACCCAACCACACTCATTACTGAGCTTTATATCATATCAGAAAAGACAACTGCAGGTATGAATATAATCATGACCACATTTAATCAACATCGAAAGTGATTCAGCAATATAATTAGCAGCTCTGCATTTGCTGTCAATCCGTATTTTGTCTTGAATATGTTGTAGGTAATTTATGTATGTATGTAAATGCATATTGATTTTGTATGTTTTGGACATGAACAAGGTGTTACATACATGTTGTGTGTCATTCTAGGATACAATGGAAACATAAATACTATAAGAGTGGGGGCCATTGTCTTCATCCTGGGTTTAATCATCGCACTTCTGTTCAGTAAGTAGAGAAGCAAATAATTAAATTTAATGGTTTAGCTCTGGAGAAATAAAAGCATAAAAGGTTGAATTTCATAAAACCTCTCAAGAACATGTACAGATCACATTTCATTTTAAACTCAAAAGAGAATAGATAAGAAATTATAATTAACATAAGAAAATAAAAGTTTTTTTTTTTTGCAATGTGACTATTTTTAATGAAGCATATTTTTGAAAATTACATTCATTGTCGAAACAAGTTGTAATAAATGTATTTTATAAAGGTCTCAATGGTCATTCTCATTCACAGTATTATTATGTAATATGGGGGAGAATATATATATATATATATATACAGTATATATATATGTATACAGCGGGTAAAATAAGTATTGAACATATCACCATTTTTCTCAGTAAATATATTTCTAAAGGTGCTGTTGACATGAAATTTTCTCCAGATGTCGGTAACAATCCAAGTAATCCATACATACAAGGAAAGCAAAACAAATAAGTTCAGAAATTAAGTTCAGTGTAATAAAGTGGAATAACACAGGGAAAAAGTATTGAACACATGAAGAAAGGGAGGTGCAAAAAGGCATGGAAAGCCAAGACATCAGCAGAATTCTATCAGTAATTAGAAAGCAATCCTGCCCCTTGTCAGTGGAAATTAATATTAGCTGGTTCAGTCCCATCTGATGGCCTATAAGGTGTCTCATTACCAACGTGTCACACAAGAAACATTTCATGATGGGTAAAAGCAAAGAGCTTTCTCAAGACCTTCGCAACGTTACTGTTGCAAAACATACTGATGGCATTGGTTACAGAAGGATTTCTATACTTCTGAATGTTCCAATGAGCACTGTTGGGTCATAATCCGGAAGTGGAAAGAACATCATTTCACCATAAACCAGCCACGACCAGGTGCTCCTCGCAAGATTTCTGACAGAGGAGTGAAAAGAATTATCAGAAGAGTTGTCCAAGAGCCAAGGATCACTTGTGGAGAGCTTCAGAAAGACCTGGAATTAGCATGTAGAATTGTATCGTTAAGAAAGTTTTAGCTCTTTATCTTT
Source organism: Spinibarbus caldwelli (assembly GCA_039654775.1). Lineage (NCBI taxonomy): Eukaryota > Metazoa > Chordata > Actinopteri > Cypriniformes > Cyprinidae > Spinibarbus > Spinibarbus caldwelli. The sequence continues at coordinate 16,815,339 of CM077259.1, forward strand.
CGATGCCGTCCGACTATTCTCAGTCCTTGCATTCATGAAGACATGGGCCCATGGAAAGAATTATGAAAAAGACGCAAATTGTCTTTTCACAAACTTCTTCCAAGTTTATTGTTACATCCATTACATTATATAGTTTCATTGCTAGGGGTGGTGCAGTGATACATCCAATGAGAATTATACACCACATCTGTGTGGTACCCGCGCCAAGAAATATACGTTATAAAAATGGAAGTCTGGCAAGGAAGTTCTGGACATATTAGGGATACACTTGGACGGAGAGAACTACATCTTTATGCCAAGTGTCGATAGTACAGACTAAACTCAGTCACCTCCGAGCTAGGAGGCCCTCTTCCTCAGTTGAACATTTGAACCTGGATGTATGTATGGATAAGAGAGATATCTCTAACATAAGAGAGAGAGAGAGAGAGCGAGAGGAGGGAGTGAGACACAGAGAATGGGGAAAAACACGTATGGGAGGAGGGAGCGATCAGAAGAAAAGGAGTGATAAGGGAGGAGGGATTGCATAGAGGCAAACTCACAGAAACATCTGGCAGAGAGCATGATATAATTTAACAGTTCCCCCATTTGTTTATATAATAAACACCGTAAAGGCTCTCTGCCCAATTCCCCTTCTCTTAACATTCAATCAACATTTTTCTCATCCCACTTAAAATCAGCACATATAACAGTTCTAGTCATCAAGGCACTTACGAGCATCTTTTACCAACTTGTAAATCAAGACAAAAATCATTCTGAAGTATTCGCTACTTCCCTTGCCTACAATTCCTAGGCATTCCTAGACATATTCAGTAAACCTTCATTAATCAGCATCCGTATCAGGGATGTATGGGATGTATGCAACATGATATTCCTACGATAACACACTTTGCCCTTCAGACAGTCTATTGATTTTGCAGTGCAGGTAACTGTAAGCCTTGCAGCTTTTCCTTGGCCTCAGATTTAACAATATGTTTGGCTGGTCACTAACACGTTCATAGCAAATGTATGGTATAACTTCATTATCTAGCCAGTTTTCCTCACACATCTCTTCAAAGAAATATGTACAGGTGAGCAGTCTTTCAGTACAGCCAGGCATATTACCAGTTTTGCAGCCATGGCCTAATACTTTTAGTAATAGTCTTGCAAGTTCTAATTTCCTTCACATAATTCCCTATCTAAACATTATATTTGAGATTGCAAAATTTCAATGCTTTGCATTACATTGTTCACATCTTTGGTTTCTAAAAGGTTATGAATACCTATTTATTACCAACCAGATATCTGTAAGGTATGAGACCTTAACCAGGACAATCAGATTTGGGCCAATATAAGAACTAACCCCTATGTCTCCTGGACTTCTGCTGTGTCGAGGACTTACTACAGCTCTCAGGCTTCTAGTGTCAGGAGGCCTTCTAGATTTGGTCAGATTTTTCTAAACATATAATGTATGCTACCATTTTAATTTTAGCCTGTGACAGTAATGTAGCCATTGTAAGTGTCAAGTTAGTCTAACAAATTAACTTTTAAAGTCTATTTCAATACTATAGACCTATGCAGGAACTCGAGTCAGCTAAAATAACAACATTATCAGTAATGTCAAACAAACAGACAATCAATCTAAACCACTTCGCAATCTTCATTCCATGCTGTATCAGAATGAGGTCAGGATCAGGATTATTAAATCAGTCTCTCTTGCATTCTCCTTGTTCTACTGAACACTGAGTTGCTCCTCAATCTATCCTTGATTCCGGCAGGCTCTTTATCAGTTGGAGCAAACAGCGGGCTTTTAAGCCACCAGCTGAGTTTGCTCATTCTCCTCGTTGGTCACCCTAGGGGACTCTTCTGCCCCTGCCAGGGTTAGAGGCACGCCTGGTGTGAACTCAGGGTTTTTCTCCTTTCAACGACGTTAAGGTAACACCGAAACCATGTATCTCACTCTGTCAGTCCAGATTAGCAGAGTAAACCATCCTTGATATTAGAAGAACTACTTCTACCTGTGAAAGGAGATCTTAAAATGCTTTTGTTAGGGACAACACATATTTACTCCTCACCCAGTTGATCCTTGTTGTAGTGACCTGTGAGGAAAAAATGAATGTGGCCTGAGGGCTGTCCATTTTTCCTATAACACCAGTAGACTGACAGGGCTGGGACCCATGTCATTCCAATTTCAGTCAATATCATTTATAATCTTATCTGATTTCTTTCATATTCCCCCTGTATACCACGTCTAGGTGGTATACACTAAATTTAAATTCATCTCAATTATTTCTTTGTTGTTTAAAGGTGTCTCACTATTCATCAAATAGTTTCTTAAACATTACTTTTTTTTTATTATTCAGGCTTTTTTTTTTTTTCCTGTGAAACACTCAGCCCACATGTAACATGTTAACAAGCACAATGTATTTCATACATTTGACACAGAATCAATTTGATGAAGTCCATCATGACATCCTGAAAGGGAAAAAGTTAAATATGGGGTGAACAGTGCAAGCCTTCTTGCTCTGCCTTCCCATGTTTTACCCTGCGCAGGTGTGGCACTTTTTCTTTCTGCCACAAAAATATCCCAGGCCAGAATAATTAGCCAAATTAATCCATAGCCATTATTTCTCGGGCATAATCTACATTGTATGCCCTCTTTGAAAATTTGAAAACAGCTGTTCATGGCAGTTTGTCTGCCTTGGTGCACCATCACTCATATACTTTCACACACTCTCACACACCCCCACCTCTGGCCAGAGCATCATCTCTTTTTGTCACTGCCTCCGAAGACAGTAAACTGAATGGGGAATGTATGTTGTTAGGGTGGAATATCACCAAGTCTACTCGAATAAAACTATTTCTATAATGACAGAAACTACTCAACGTAGGCACTGTGGCTTTCCCCTTGCGACAGTGTCTAAACGTTGGACTAAAACAGTTGGACGATGTCCATCACAATGGGGTTGAATTTCATCTTGCGGTCATGAACCCAAATATTTAAAAAAAAAAATTGTCCAAATAAACTTTTAGGCCTAGGCATGCCATAATTAAAAGAACCAATTTTAATTTCTGAAATATAATTCATTATTCAACTGTGCACTTTAATTTCGTTTTTATTATCTCTTTCTATTGCTCATGAGCTGCTCTAACAAGATTGGAGATCTCCGCGTGATCTTGGATCCATGGCCAATAACATTAACATCGTGTTACCGCAATCTCTGGGTAGGACAGCATTTGTGATTTCATGAATTTAGAATTTTTTGTATTATAACTGATATTCAGCCCTAGGAAATATCTATTAACCAAGATGGAGTGACCAGTTTCATTGTTTTACCATCCATATTGTGATCTTGGACACTTTGTGCCCCTCTATTCCCTTTATTTTTTATTTATTTATTTATTTTTTGTTTTTGTTTTAAGGAATCCTAGAATTTTTATCAGCTTGACAAGCTCTGTCTTTAAATCAGAGCCTAAACTCTCTATATTTCACAGTATCTCCTCTCTATGCTAAATCCAGTCCAAATTTTAGCTGATTGAGAAATCAGGCAAACACATTCCTTCTTTCTATGGTGTTGGACTGGTGCCTATTAAAAGAAAGCAGTGTGTTGTTAGTTGAACAGATTACAAAGAACTGCTATAAAACCAGTGAATTATCAAGTTGCAAATTAATATGACAAATTAAAAGTTGAGGCAGTCTCTGTAGTGATCATTGTATATGCAGTACCTGCCCACGAGGGAAGAGATGAAAGTCTCTGATATCATCAGTCAGTTGAACATGTTTTGGCTGTTTTAGCGTCTCTCTCTTCATGCAGTGTCTTCCGGTCTGTTACTTGGTGATGAGGATCTGGTGGGGCATCGGAGTTTTGACTCGGAATGCAGTTATCTTCCTCTCTGCCTCTCATGGCAGATATTTCATGTCTGCATTGTTTCTCAGTCTTTCTCCATTCTAACCCCTCCCAGAAGTGTCGGATGCCGCTTATAGGGGGGTTTAGCCGATCGCCCATCAGCTTTTCCTGTTCTCCACAGCCATAATGTCTCTTTCTTCATGTTGCGTCGCCCATTGGCAGCTGTCCCAGAAGTCATCTGGTTTCTTCTATAAAATGAACACTCAAGAGAACCGCATTGTAAATTTTGACCACAACTGCATATAAGCAATCTGTGCTATGGTCAGTCATCTTGTGCAACTGTCCAAAATTTAAGGAATCTCATCCAGGTAACAATATATAGCAGTTCCTTATTTCATTTTAATAAAGCAAGTTCTTCTTTGCGAGAAAAAAAGCAAACAATTCCTTCCTTGCAGAATGCAGAAAAGAGCAGTAACCTATTCTGACTGAACTGAGCATATCATACTTCTATAAGCCTTATAAATACATCCGCATGATGCATTGTATTATAACTTCAGACTGAAATCTTGTAAATAGTCTAGCAAATGTGGCAAAGTCAAGAAAAAATTCATTTTCTTCTTTTCTCTTTTTTTTGATTATTATTAGCTGAAAACGGCCGTTTAAAGTAGTCACTCAATCTTGTTGTCATTGATCACAATGCACAAGTTATTTCAGTTAACACAAACTAAAGTCTTAATCTCTGCACTATATCACATTTCAAGCTGTCCCCCAGGGATAACGGACACAAACTTCATACATCTAAAGATAACAAGATGTAATACAAACTAAATCTTTGAAGACCTGTATTTAACATTATACTGTTTATTAAGTTATCAACATAATTTTCTCGTGGCTCCCACATTTCCCACAGTATAACCCTTAACTTTTTGGAGCCAATACATAACTCAAATCACATGAAAAAATCTTTTCAGCCAAATTATCTAAATACAGTTGTACATCTCTGCTCTATACATTGTCATCCACGTAATCAACAGTATTGTCTCCTAATTTTGGATTTGCTGGTGACTGACAATGCTTTTAAAAATAGCAGCGCACTTGATCTAACACAGCAGAGACGGAACAAAGCAAGAGTAGATTCATTTAAAACTTCACTACATCCAAGTGAACTGAGAATGGCAAATAGCCAGTTGAATTTGTACTAAACAATTTTCTGAAACATACTAATCTGCTGTTTCATCTGTCCTGTCCAGATCAAGTGACATAGACAATTAGAAAAACTGTTATTTAGCAGGTTATTTGTTTTAGTGCCTTGCAAGGACTTCACTATACCAATTTTCTTATCGCATTTAGAAAATCATTCAATCTTGAAAGGACTGAGAATATTTCAATGTGAGAATAGGTAACAAAGATAGCTTTTCACTAAGCATCCATTCCCTTTTTTAAGAATGGGTAATGAAAAGGGTATTTTGCAAAACATCTATTCTCCTTCCCACATATAAATTGTGAGGATAATCAATTGGTCGCGATCCGATATCCCATACTATAGCCTACGTCCCGTATATCTTAAAATACGAGGATAACCCACTCTGCCAAATATGGTAGAGTGTAAATTCATGGCATGCAAATGTGCTAAATTTCTTAACAGACAGTAAGAATAATTCATTACAGATTATTTCTCACCTGTCTGTAGAAATTCCTGGAAAGACGAGCCCCCATTTGTTAAGAATGTTTTAGCTCTTTATCTTTCGATGCCGTCCGACTATTCTCAGTCCTTGCATTCATGAAGACATGGGCCCATGGAAAGAATTATGAACAAGACGCCAATTGTCTTTTCACAAACTTCTTCCAAGTTTATTGTTACATCCATACATTATATAGTTTCATTGCTAGGGGTGGTGCAGTGATACATCCAATGAGAATTATACACCACATCTGTGTGGTACCCGCGCCAAGAAATATACGTTATAAAAATGGAAGTCTGGCAAGGAAGTTCTGGACATATTAGGGATACACTTGGACGGAGAGAACTACATCTTTATGCCAAGTGTCGATAGTACAGACTAAACTCAGTCACCTCCGAGCTAGGAGGCCCTCTTCCTCAGTTGAACATTTGAACCTGGATGTATGTATGGATAAGAGAGATATCTCTAACATAAGAGAGAGAGAGAGAGAGCGAGAGGAGGGAGTGAGACACAGAGAGAATGGGGAAAAACACGTATGGGAGGAGGGAGCGATCAGAAGAAAAGTAGTGATAAGGGAGGAGGGATTGCATAGAGGCAAACTCACAGAAACATCTGGCAGAGAGCATCATATAATTTAACATGTATCAAAGAAAATAATAAGTAACATACTCAGCCACAATAATACACAACATGGTTGGAGGTCAAATGGCACTGCACATCACCCCAAAACATCATGGTGTAGTAAAGCCGTAACCGTGTCTTGAACATTGGGGGGGGGACCAACTTATATACACGTACACAAACTGCCATTCAAAAGTTTGAGATCAGTAAGTTTTTTAAAGAAGTTTTTTTCATCAAGGCTGAATTTATTTATCAAAAATACAGAAAAAAAAAACGTCATTTTGTGAAATATTGCAATTTAAAATAACAGTTTTATATTTTAATATACTTTAAAATATAATTGATTCCTATGAAACAAAGCTGAATTTTCAGCATTATTACTCCAGTTTTCCTTCAGAAATCATTCTAATATGCTAATTTATAATCAATGTTGGAAACAGTTGTGCTGCTTCATATTTTTTTGGGACCTGTGATACTTTTTTCAGGATTCATTGATAAATAAAAAGTTAAAAAAGAACAGTCTTTATTCAAAATAGAAATTTTGTGTTACAATATAGGTCTACACTAGGGTAGACTGAGTAGAGTATAGAGACACTTTCTGCTTTTTTCATCACTACACAAAAACTAGACGCTGAAATTAACATTTCACATGATATTTCTTTTGCTTGTGTACTAAAATATCATAAATTGATAATAGCCATAAGTAGTTTATATTTTCCACAATTAGCTCATAAACATGAAGTGTATTTTTGTCTCAACTGTACCCATATGGTGTACAGTTGAAACAGTAGCATGGTACAGTTGAGACACCCATTCTTAATGCACTAAAGCTGGCTAACCATTTATTGCAAATGTAATAAATTACAAAATTAGAGTTTTAAATAATTACAGTTTAAAATAAAATGTATTTACTTGCTTTATTTAATTCAGATTCAGTTAGACAAAACAGGAACAAATATTTAACACTAGAAAATATATGGCAAACAGTACAAATGTAAACATAACAGTAAAAATAACAATATATACCTGTATATTCTATAACCCTACACCTAAACCTATGCATCACTCAAAACTTTCTGCATTTTTACATTTTCAATCATTCTGTATGATTTATAAGCTTGTTTCATCATGGGGACCTAAAAATATTCCCATAAGGTTAGAATTTACTGGTATTACAATACTTGTGGGGACATTTGGTCCCCATAATGTAGGTAATACCAGTACACAAGCACACACAGCCTCTGTATGCATTTTATTTTCTATGATTGAACTGTTACTGTATACAGTACATAGCAACCTAAAGGGTGTCTCAACACTTTATCGCCTTGTATATTTCTAAAAATGCTATGTAATCCTTTTAACATTCATGTTAGAAAATATGTCCATTAATAATAGACAGTTGAAATATCACAAATATCTTCTTTTTTTTTTTGAAACAGAATTTGCATAGCATATGAGTAAATGTGACTTCTATCCTATTATCATAACACTGTACAACTAAACAGCATGTGAAGCATTAGGACACCAATCCGGGTACAGTTGATACACTGTGTCTCAACCATACCCCACTGACATTCTCGCACGTTTGTATAGATTATGAAAAGACCTTGCACAGCACAATGTCATAAAATATTTATATTTTTAGAGCACAGAGTAACGTTTGCAATGATATATGTTAAGTTTAACAACCATAAAAGAACAATAAGCTATTCATTGTGGAAGGGACATGGTGAAATGAAAATCTCACCTTGGAAAAAAAAAAAACTTTTGCTGATATCTTCAGAGTGGAAAGACGCACACATTTCAAATTTCCCACGGTCAAAGAGAACACTAATACACATGTGTGGAGCAAAAATCACAGCTCGGGGTTCTTGTGTTTGCAAGTTATTTAAGGTGTTTCAACTGTACACATGTCTCAAATGTACTCAGTCTACCCTACTATTCAAAACTTTGGGGTCAGTAAATTGTTTCTTTCTTCTTTTAAAAAAAAAAATAATTAATTAATATTTTTATTCAACAAGGATGTGTTAAATGCATAAAAAGTGATAGTAAAGACAAATATTGTTTAAAAAATTACTATTTTGAATAAATGCTATTCTTTTTATCCTTTTATTCATCAAATAATCAAAAAAGAAGTATCACAGGATCCAAAAAAAATATTAAGCAGCACAACAGTTTCAACACTCATAATAAATCAGCATATTAGAATGATTTCTGAAGGATCATGTGACACTTTTAACGGTCATCTTTGCTTTAATTTATTTTCAAGATCTGAGGTAGGCTAAACTATCTGTTGTTGCTTTCAGTATGGCTATAAGGTCACGTAATATGATATTTAAACTCATACTGGACACGTTTAACTTTGAATAAAGCACATAATCATCTGAGATTATCTACTGTCATATATTTTGTATGCTGTTGTTTCAGCCGCGACGTCGCGGAAATAGAAACCGTTTCTAAATTAGAGATTTCGCGTGTCGCTGTCGCGGCTAGTTAGGACAAAAACTCTGATTAACATGGAAAAGATATGGCCACTTTTAATTATTGGGGGGACTTGTCCCCCTCAATGTCTCTGGTGGTTATGGCCCAGTTGTGTAGCACTGGCAAAATTCATATAGTTGAAGGAAGGATGAATGGAAAAATGTACCGAGACATTCTTGATAAAAATCTGCTTCCATCTACCAGGATGATGAAGATGAAATGAGGGTGGACATTTCAGCGAGACAATGATCCCAAACACACAGCCAGTAAAACTCTCAGTTGGTTTCAGGGAAAGAAAGTAAAGCTGCTAGAATGGCCTAGCCAATCACCTGACTTGAATCCAATAGAAAATCTATGGAAAGAACTAAGTTTAGAGTTCATAGAAGAGGCCCATGGAACCTTCAAGATTTGAAGACTGTTTGTGTGGAAGAATGGGCCAAAATCACACCTGAGCAATGCATACCACTAGTTTCTCCATACAGGAGGCGTCTTGAAGATGTCATTACCAACAAAGGCTTTTGTACGAAGTATTAAATAAATTTCAGTAAGCGTGTTCAATACTTTTTCCCTGGGTGAATTGTTGGCCTTCTGGAAAGTATGTTCATTTACTATGTACTCAATACTTGGTAGGAGCTCCTTTTGCTTTAATTACTGCCTCAATTCGGCGTGGCATGGAGGTGATCAGTTTGTGGCACTGCTGAGGTGGTATGGAAGCCCAGGTTTCTTTGACAGTGGCCTTCAGCTCATCTGCATTTTTGGTCTCTTGTTTCTCATTTTCCTCTTGACAATACCCCATAGATTCTCTATGGGGTTCAGGTCTGGTGAGTTTGCTGGCCAGTCAAGCACACCAACACCATGGTCATTTAACCAACTTTTGGTGCTTTTGGCAGTGTGGGCAGGTGCCAAATCCTGCTGGAAAATGAAATCAGCATCTTTAAAAAGCTGGTCAGCAGAAGGAAGCATGAAGTGCTCCAAAATTTCTTGGTAAACGGGTGCAGTGACTTTGGTTTTCAAAAAACACAATGGACCAACACCAGCAGATGACATTGCTGAAAAGAGGACTTTGAACCACTGGGCAACAGTCCAGTTCTTCTTCTCCTTAGCCCAGATAAGACGCCTCTGACGTTGTCTGTGAGTGGAGTGGCTTAACAAGAGGAATATGACAACTGTAGCCTTGACACGTCTGTGTGTGGTGGCTCTTGATGCCTTGACCCCAGCCTCAGTCCATTCCTTGTGAAGTTCACCCAAATTCTTGAATCGATTTTGCTTGACAATACTCATAAGGCTGCGGTTCTCTCGGTTGGTTGAGCATCTTTTTCTTCCACACTTTTTCCTTCCACTCAACTTTCTGTTAACATGCTTGGATACAGCACTCTGTGAACAGCCAGCTTCTTTGGCAATGAATGTTTGTGGCTTACCCTCCTTGTGAAGGGTGTCAATGATTGTCTTCTGGACAACTGTCAGATCATCAGTCTTCCCCATGATTGTGTAGCCTAGTGAACCAAACTGAGAGACCATTTTGAAGGCTCAGGAAACCTTTGGAGGTGTTTTGAGTTGATTAGCTGATTGGCATGTCACCATATACTAATTTGTTGAGATGGTGAATTGGTGGGTTTTTGTTAAATGTGAGCCAAAATCATCACAATTAAAAGAACCAAAGACTTAAACTACTTCAGTCTGTGTGCATTGAATTTATTTAATACACGAGTTTCACAATTTGAGTTGAATTACTGAAATAAATGAACTTTTCCACGACATTCTAATTTATTGAGATGCACCTGTATACACACACACACACACACACACAGAGTTGGGTAGATTACTTGTAAAAAAATTGTAGTCCATTACTGATTCCAAATTGCATGACAAAAATTGTAGTAACGTAATCCATTACATTACACATTTTAGGTATAATTAGACTACTTTTTCATTACTTTTAGATTACTTTTTACCTAAGTCGTTTATCACATTGATTTAAATAGGATAATCTTATACCATATTGATATAAAAATACAAAGAGTAAGAAAATATATTCCATTCGTTGTAATTAACAACATGAAGTGCATCAAACATTACATTATCAAGGTTTCCAAAACTGGGGTTTGTAATTGAACTGCAGGGGCTTCATGAGTTTAATGAAAAACTAATAATTGATTAAATCATAGAAATTAAAAATGAAAATAAATAATTTTAAAATAACATCAATCAAAATAAAACACTAAAAAAATTTTAAATATATAATTTGTTTGCCTGCATGTCATGTGACAGGGAACCATGAACATGCAAATGTGATTCTTAATTATTACAATATTTATTTTAAAATCTCAGGGTACTTCAAGTAAGTATATTAAATGAAAGATGTTCAGATGACAAAAAAAAAAAAAAAGTTTGGGAAAGGCTGCATTACATGTAAATAAGAAATAACGGGAATTTGGGTATTTTAAAATTGTGCATTCTTTGTGTGAATGTCCACAAAACATGGAAAGACTTTCAGAATGTATGTATATAAGTGGTAGGCTATTTTAGAAAGGAACAATTAAAAGATGAAAAAGAGGAATGAGAGAGAATCAATCAGTTATGAATAATTTATTGCTATTGTGTGAATAATATGTATTCATGTAATCAATAAAAAGTATCTGGTCTAATTACAAGTATTTTAAAATGCAATTTAATCCAATTACGTAATCCAGATTACATGTAATCAGTTACTACCCAGCTCTGTATATATATATATATATATATATATATATATATATATACACAGAGCTGGGTAGTAACTGATTACATGTAATCTGGATTACGTAATCAGATTCCAAAAATTAAGTACTTGTAATTAGAGTAAGTTACATTTTAAAATACTCTTAATCAGACTACAGTTACTTTTTTATGGATTACATGATTACATATTATTCACACAATAGCAATAAATTATTCTAAATTCAATGATTCTCCCTAATTTTTATTTTTCATCATTTAAATTTTCCTTTCTAAAATAGCCGATTATATATATTAAGAAAGTCCAGTTTTGTGGACATTCACACATTACACACAGTCATTAGCCATTAATCATTAGTCAGGTGGCGACACAGCATTTGACCACTGGATTTACAAAAATCATTTCAGGTTTAAGAAGGGTTTCAACATTGCATCAACTACTGATGAACACATTCATTTTCATTTGAACTATCACTCTGTAGGATTTTTAACCATGTATGTCTTTGGAAGGCTTTTGTCTTTCAAACTCATTAAAATGCACATATTCACATTATTTCTTATTTACATGTAATGCAGGCATTCCAAAACCTTTTGACATCTAAACCTCATTCACCAAGTATTTTATTTACCCCTGAGATTTTGAAAATAAATATTTCAATAATTACATATCACTTGCATGTTCACGGTTTCTTTGATGTTGATTAATGGTCACATTGGCAGGCAGGTAAATAAAAAATATTTCATCTTTTTTAGTAAGTGTTTTATTTGAATTTTTATTCAAAACAAAGACTATAGAAATACAAAGATGGTAGACTCCTATACTTATGAATGGGAGAAACTGCAACGTGCAAAATGGCGGAATAGTCCCACCTTCTAAATGAAAGAGCCAAATTTTTCATAAAAACATGAGGCCAGCCAAGGCTCATACGCAGTCATAGGCACGTTATTAAGAGACTTTCCTTGAAAAGGACTTTGTTTTCAGAAAATTCAGCTGTGGAAACTTCTGCAGATCCTCATGCTGCATACAAGCATTAAATTTGGCTCTCAGAATGTGTCTCCATGGCTGAGTGGAAGTGAAAGAGGTGACTCACGGCCCATTTTGCTTACTGTGCATTAACGCGTCAATCTAAACGCTTTGCCCTCAGGACTGCGGTGCTCTGGAGAACACACCAGCTGCTTGAGAATATAAAAATCTGCCAGGCTTCTCGGCCCAGCAACCACACAAAGGGATATGTTGTGATAGTTCTGAGGTCACTATGACTGTGTAAAAACCACATGTAGGGTAACGTGGATTTTTTTTTTATTTATTTTTTTTTTTTTTGTGGTTTGTTCTCAGTGCCTAATATTTATAAAATAATTGATTAGTTATTAATCTAAATATAAGGTAATTTATTTACATTATGGTGATGTTTTGTTATTTTCTCATTATACAATATACAATTTTTGTTGCCTGTATCTTAATTTGTAAGGTCTCTTTGTAAAAAAGCTTCCAAACTCTAATCTAATTTCATCCATCCCTTTCTCAGAAATCAATTACTAAATGTCCAAACTCCACGTGGGATTAAAGTTTTGAGTTTTTGTTTGGAAACGCAATTTAATTTATCACACAATAGCGGCCTCTGGTGCTCAATGCAGTTGCATATAAAATGTCATCCTAAAAGTTTTTATAATGTACAAAACTTAAATCTTAATAAACAAATGCGTGTGATGTTTAGTGGCATGTGTTTTTACAGTACAAATAAATATGTTAATATGTTCTCACAAGTCTCGTTATTTGAAGGTTGACCATAGAGTAGTAGCTCAGATATGGAAGTGAAACTCTAAAAAAAGAAGCCTGATTGCACATTTAAGAAAAGCTGAGAAGTGTCCTGTGCATGTTGACTTCCGCATAAAGGGTTATCATGTAAGGAGAGAAATGAGGTTGTCTTGAACATTGCTTGCAGAGAGAGTGAAACCTTTCCATCATGACTGATCTTCACAGCTGGTTCTTTGCATCCTGGATTCTCTGCTATCTCACAGGTGAGTTTCAGTTTTATATGGTGGTTACAATCAGTAATTTGTGACAGTGAGGAAACAGATTCAAAATAATTAAAATTAACATTTTAAAATATGTTTTATGTAGTAGGCTATTTAATTATGCAGTTATCTAGAATTTTGTATAAATGTTTGATATAGATTAAATTTTATGACCTAAATATCAAAATATGACCAAAAAATCTCTCTCTCTCTCTCTCTCTCTCTCTCTCTCTCTCTCTCTCAGTTTCTAAATGCAGCGATGTAATTGTACAGAGTTTCGAGGGTGAGAGTGTCATTTTGCCATGCAAATATGACAGCAAATATCATGGAAAATGTCACATATGCTGGATGATAGGAGACATTCCATCTATGGGTTGTGGTAATGAAATTATCGGAAGTGATGGAGATAAAGTGGTGAGGAAAATATCATCCAGATACCAGCTGGTGGGTGAAATACAGCATGGAGACGTGTCTCTGACAATCCTAAACATTGAAAAAACAGACTCTGGAAAATATGGATGTCGCATACATGTGCCTGGACTATTTAATGATGAGATGTACTACGTCCACTTGATTGTTAATGACGGTAAGTGTTGAAAGCAAAGCTTTTAATGCCAAAACACTTGAAATGACTAAATCCCAGTGATTTAATTGTGTAAAACATGTTTTCCATTATTAATTTATCATTCTGCTACTCCTCCTGCTATTTTATTATTTATTTATTTTTAAATTTTGGGGTCAGTAGGACTTTTTTTTATAAACACTTTTTTCAGCAAGGATAAATTAAATTGATCAAACTTGACACATTTATATGAAGACTGGAGTAATGGCTGCTAAAAAAAAAAAAAAAAAAAAAAAAATCAGCTGGAATAAATTACAATTTCACAACATTACTGTTTTTATTGTATTTTTGATCTCTTACTGACCCCAGACTTTTGAATGGTGCAGTGTAGATACAGAAAACATTAAAAACCAAGATTTTAAAAAAGGAGTACAGTTTTACATTGAAATACACTTTCTTCAAAGCACTTATTCCAACAACATGGGAAACTACATCCAGCACATCTGAGCATGAAACAACTGGAGTTTTCAGCACTGCCATGACAGAGGGTACTTGTGTGTGTTTATATGTAAATATATGTGATTTTATACTGTCTTTGTGAATCTGTCATGGCTGAATGATGAATATACCACACTAAAAACAAATCTAACCAAGTCTAAAAAGAAGGTATTTTTGGTGATGACAATGAATATGTTAATAAAGACGTTATCTGGCATCATTCAGTCATCACTGCTGTGTAAAGTCAGTCCTGTCAGCAGTTTTGTTGCTCATGTGAGAGTGTGAACATTTAAAAAGGAACATTGTACGTCCTGTTTCAAAGCACCTGGTCCAACCACACCAGAGCCTTTGGTAACCACTATTTCTGGGCTTATAACCTCTGAATCAGAGACCACTGAAACTTCGGGAGGTATTTTGATTTTAACCCTGGCAGTGAATCTATAATGACTGAAGAAAAGGTTTTATTTCTGAATAACTGATTCAGTTCTCATTATCTGTAATCTTTCATTATTAATAATGATCGATTTTGGTGACTCAGAAGTATGCACTTGCATGTTGTACAAATATTTAGTCATTAAAGATCTCTGCTTATTAAAAGACATTTAGATTGGTAGTTTAGAGAACATTATGTGATATTATTCTTTTTTTTTTTTGTAGTAGAAACGAACACAACACAAGAGAGTTCTTCATTCGCCAGTTCAACAGATGCTCCCGAGAGCAGCACTTTTGGACTGTGGTCCTCCGACACAACATACGGTATAACATGGCAAATCTTAACATGCTGCATGTATATGCAAATATGCTAATTGACCATTATGTTTGTGTTTTCATTATAAAAAAGCAACCTCATTTGATCGTGAATCATCCTCTGCGGAACACAAAGATAGTGTGAGTATTTCAACACAATAGAAATTTTTATGTGTTTTTTATAAATGTGTGAAAGAATAATAAATTGATATATTTATACTGATTTGTGTTTTTAGGTAAATGCATCTGCAGTGATTGTGCCTGTCATACTGTTACTGCTGGCTTTGATAGTGATTGCTGTCATTCTGATATGTGAGTCCAAAGTGCATTTGGTCAATTCACATTTTTAAATTTCACAGCAATATTGATTGTGTTTGTTAATTATAAAATGAAACTGTTTCTATTTTTAGTGAAGCAAAAGAGGAAAACCAGAGCTGTGGTAGACATGTAAGTCAATCCTTTAAGTGCTAATTATTCTGAATTTAGAATGATTTAAAACATTAATTCTAATGTTATTTTGATTAAAAACTGATGTAAATAAAACTATGAAAACAGATGGGAATTTACTGTTGGCATGATACTGCTAAAATACTACCACTTGTCACTTTACACATTTAAAATGTTAGGGGTCAGTAAGATTTTATTATTATTATTATTATTATTATTATTATTATTATTATTATTATTATTATTATTCAGCAAGGACAAATTGAATTGATTGAACAATTCAATTAATCAAAAGTGACAGTAAAGACTTTTAAGTTGTTACAAAAAAGTTGTTACAAATAAATGCTTTTCTTTTGAACTTTCTATTCATCAAAGAATCCTAGTAAAAATATATTATAGTTTCCACAAAAATATTAACAACACAACTGTTTACATCATTAATAATAATTAAGAAATGTTTCTTGAGCAGCAAATCAGCATAATAGAATGATTTATGAAGGATCATGTGACACTGTAGATTGAAGAAATAGCTTCTGAAAATTCAGCTTTGATATACATGAATAAATTACAATTTAAATTATATGAAAATAGAAAACAGTTATTTTAAATTCTAATAATATTTCACAACATTGCAGTTTTTACTGTATTTGTGATCAAATAAATGCAGCCTTGGTGAGAATAAGAGACTTTCAAATACATTAAAAAATCTTACTTACCCCAGTCTTTTGAACAGTAGTGTGTCTTATAATCTTGAAGTTATTTAGGCAATAATATTGTGCATATTATCATTAAAAACTAAATTAAGTGATGGGTGCAATGCATATCAGCATCAAAACAAGTACAGTATGATCCTTCCATTAGGTCACCTTATGTGCCCTTAAGTCATCTTATATGTCATGGGCATTGCTGGTCATTAAACAAAATGTTTCTCATATTTTTTCTCCCTCAGAACTCCCTCAGAGAACTCTGTCATCTACAGTAACTCCGGCAGCAGTGTGGGCCTGTACAACAGAGAGCTGGCTGTGGAAAACGTCTATCAACCTGAAAATGAATATGAACAATGGCATTAATTGACATTTATTGTTTACCTTTAAGCTGATCAATGTGGACTTCTTATCTTCTGTTGTATTTACACTGTGTTTGTAATAATGTGACAGCCATTGCTGATCAGAGAAATGATTGCTCTGGACTAATCTTACCTTGACGTCGTCTAGCGGCTAACATACTGCAATACTATTTTACATTAAAACTTTTTAAAAGTTAACTAATCTAAGTGTGAATGTTTCATTTACCACAAATGTGTTTTTGCCCCACAGCTGTACTTTTCTTAACCTTTCACTGTGTTTCACAGAGTTTACACCAATTCAGGGCTGAGGAAGTGCTGACGTGGGTTCAGAGAAGTGATAAAACCGAATACAATAGAAACTGGATGGTAGAGAAGGTCATTCGAATTCAATAAGTTGATAACAACAGTCAGATCAATGTTGGTATCACATTTTTCCATTGATGATGACAGATAAAAACGTTCTTTGTAAAAAAAAAAAAAAGGTGTTAGTATTTGCCAACAATCATCCTGCTGGTTCACACCTCTTATAACGGTTCACACCCAGAAAACTTTCTTCCACCATAACAAACCAAAAACTTCTTGTTAACTACCATGCAATTTTTCAGAATGTTGTTCTGCAATGTGTGCACATAAAGAGGAAAAGATTTGTGCAAATCTCTAATAAGTACACTCAATACATGTTAACAGATTTCAGCATACATACTGTTTAAAAGTTTGGAGTCAGTAAGATTCAGTCTTATGCTCACAAGACTGCATTTATTTGATCAAAAATACAATAAAGTCAGTAATATTGTTAAATATTATTACGATTTAAAATAACAGTTTGAATATATTTTAAAATATTATTTATTTGCAGCCATTACTCCAGTCTTTGGTGTCATGTGATCCTTTAGAAATCACTCTAATATGCTGATTTGCTGCTCAAGAAATATTTATTATTAAGGCTGAAAACAGATATGCTGCTTAAAATTTTAGTGGAAACTGTGATTTTTTTTTTTTTTTTTTTTTTTGAATTTCACATTTTTTGTCATTTTTTTTTCCACAAAGTAAAGTACAAAATCATTTGAAATCGTTTCTAACATTACAGATGTCTTTACTGTCACTTGTGATCAATTTTAATGTGTCGTTGCGTAATAAAAAACTATTAATTCATTTTTTTCATATAACAGAAATAGTATGAGTAGTTTGCTCGTTTTAATTCGGCCAGGACTGCATTCTCTGAAGGATTCGTCAGACTGATTCGTGAATCGTGAATATTTTCACGGGAATCAAATGACATAAGCGAGGACAACTCAACAGAAAGACGTATTTTCATGATGTTATTTCAGACACATGATGTTAAATCAGATGCTATTCTTTCTCGCTGTCGTCCTTATTGCTGTGTTCAGTAAAGAAAATTTATATTGATTCAATACAGGTATTGTAGCTCATTTGTGAAACAGTTTAATACTATTTGAATCGATGTAAGCCTCTTAGATCGTTTAGCCTAATGAATAATTAGCTGTGCATGCATTCCCACACAATCATTAATTTACAATTCAGGCTCAAAATACCTGAACAGTCTTTAGTGGTTCCAGCTGAATAGTTTCACTTTGTCAATAATTAGTCAATTCCTTGAGTCTGATGAAGAATTAGCTGGTTTATCCGAAGATCCAGCTGTGATTGCATGAACATTTGTGGCACTTTGTTTACCAACAATAAGCAAACACGCGTGCCACCATGGACATGGCGTGTGCTGTGTGTAGGCCCACTGAATCATTCATGGAATCTGTTTACAGGCACATAGCTAAGATATCCAGATAAAACTCCATCACACAATGGCTCTATTCTTCACCGCACGACTCCACCTCCAGACGAGGACTGCAGATGGGTCAGTGGCCCTGTCCTTCTTGGAGATGTCACAGGCGCAGAGCTGGAGAACACAGCCACTCTTTCACATGCCCTCCTCTGCATAACCCTGGTGCCGCCCAGCACAAAGCAGTGTCGCCTGAACTCCACACTGGCTGGTCGGAATGGCTGCTCCTCCCTGGTTATCAGTACTACGCTGGATCCTCCTCCTCAGCATTTCAGGCAAGAAACACACTATAAACTTTAAAAATTATGTTAATGTATTATGGGAGATTTACCTTATAACAGAAGTAACAGAAACAGAAAATACACTTGATACCGGTTTTGTGTCTTGTTTTTATTAATATTGGTACACACTGTGTTTACCTTTGCTTTGTGTCATTGTTTATATTCTTTGTGTGTTTTAAATCAATAAAAAAAACTGGAAAGAAAGAAAGAAAGAAAGAAAGAAAGAAAGAAAGAAAGAAAAAAAAGAAAATGCACTGCAAAAAAAAAAAATTAATTTCTTGTTTTCCAGTAAAAATATTGATATACACTATAAACAAAACTTACAAAACAGCATGAGATATGATTCTTTTCAGAAATTTTATAGAAAATATAACTTTATTTTTATAACCCCAATGTAGTAACCCAGTTCATTTCTTATTTTAAATGTAATCAGAAATTTAGGATAAATTTATTCAAAAAATAAGTATATACTGCATTTTTTTAAAATAGTAAGTAGAAATAAAAGAAAATAAAAGATAAATAATACATTTAAAAAACAAATAAATAAATATAAAACAAAAGTATTTGCCAAGATGGTTAAAAATAGATAGATAGATAGATAGATAGATAGATAGATAGATAGATAGATAGATAGATAGACAGACAGACAGACAGACAGACAGACAGACATATTTCTATCTAAAAGAGCCTTTTTCCAGGTGAATTCAGTTAAATTGGGACACTTTTTGCCACTGAGATGACTTAGAAAAATATCTCAATTAACCTGAATTGACCCGTTTTTTTTTTTAATTTACAAAGTCATTATATGAACTAATTCAGTGTATCCACATTAATATCCAAAGGAACCTCTGAAATGTTGGTAAATTTGTTCCATGCAGCTCATGGGTCCTCCGTGTTGGCGTTTCTCGTGACAGAGGGCAGCACAGTGATTCTGTCGTGTCATTACTCAGTGAAGCACCATGGCCTGAGCCACGTCTGCTGGGGACGGGATTGTGGAACGTTCTGGTGCAACGACATCATCGTACAAACAGATGAGTATGGCGTCATCTCCAAAGTCTCCGACAGGTACAAGCTCATCGGAGACGTTCTGTCAGGACAAATGGACCTGGGGATCCAAAAAATACAGAAGACAGACAGCGGGCCGTACTGCTGTAGAGTGGACATAGAAGGGTTTTTCAATGACAAGAAGGTGTCCTACACGTTGAAGGTCATGAAAGGCAAGTCATGCAGATGCTTTAATGTTTGGACAGCATTTGGAGAGCTTCATATTTTAATAAATCTTCATGTATTTTCATTTCTGAAGCTCCAACGACTGCTCCTCCAACAACCACAACTCCGATTACTACAGAACCACTGGAGACACAAACAGGTGAGGTGCATTAAGACAATTGTTTTGTAAGTTATCTCAAAAGTTGTTATGCATATGCATTTCTAGAATAGAAATCTGAACATTGATAAGGCCAGGTTCAATATAGATGGTTCAGAATATAGAGTTTGGTGTATGTAAGTGAAGACTTCTTTTTTTAGAGCATGAGAAAAGCTCAATTTGAGAACTGTAGATTTAAAAATGTATTGAATTTGAATTCCAAAGACACAAATAGGTAAAGTATAACAAAATAAACACTTAAGTGTGTACTGAGTGCAGTCTGAAAGAAGACAAGTTATGGGAGCAAAATAGCCCAAATCTCAAAATTTAGAAATCATTTCTGCTGACTGCTTTTAACAGCTAATTCCTTTATACTTATTTGCATAGTAAGTGTCATGCAAGTTTTTTTTTTCCCTATAGACCCTTGGTTTTACCATTCAGTTAAACCACCAATATATGATGAATCACCAGTTGCATTTCAGTTGCAGTTGTACATAGACTTATCGTGTCATGAGAGACCACATAGAGCAATAACTCAAATGTCAAAGACCCTTGTGGGTAGAGATAATGGTTCTCACGCATCAACCAGCATGAGTAGCAAAAGCAATTTCCTGAGTTTCTCTCTGAATTTCATAGTGTCTTCACTGTCAGATCAGTCCAGAGGAGCAGACTCATCATTCTCTGACATTTCCTGGCAGAATGTCACCCATGTGCATTCTGGGGCTATGGTGAGTTACTGGTGTTCATACACAGTATATGGCAAATGAACATAGTTAAGACTCTAGACAAACTTATCCCTTTAGTCAATGTAATTATCAATTACAGTAATAAATTCTGCAGATTAAATCACTGCTATCCGTATTTTTTATTTTTTTATTTATTTATTTATTTTCTTTTTAAAGTCTCTTCTGCCATTGTTTAATTGTGTGGGAAAGTGAGGAATATTGTGAGTAATATTATGCACAACCTTATGAGTCATATTTTGCAACATATAACTGCCAGCATGCTGTATAAAGCTTTTTACATCTCACTTATCTAATACTTATCTATCTATTTATACACAAACTATTTAAAAAATTTGGGATCAGTAAGATTTTTTTAAAAGAACGTAATACTTTTATTCAGGATGCACTAAATTGACCAAAATGTGCAGTAGAGACAATGTTACAGACAATTTCTTTCAAATAAATGCTGTTCTTTTGCACTTTCTATTCATCAAACAGCCCTGAAAAAATGTATCATAGTTGCCACAAAAATGTTAAGCAGCACAACTGTTTTTAAAATTGATAATAGTGAGAAATTTTTAATATTATCAATGATTTCTGAAGGATCATGTGACACTGAAGACTGGAGTAATGACTGCTGAAAATTCTAATTTACATCACAGGAATAAATTACACTTTAAATGTATGAAAATAGAAAATGGCTATTTTAAATTTCACAATTTACTGTTGTAGAAATTGTAAATATATAAGTAATATATATAAGGGAAACAAGTCAATTTAGCTCAAAAGGAATCATTTATGATTTTATAGGGAATTTGAACAGAATCACTGTTTCACAGCTGATCACTGAATCGGCAGCGAGTCACTGAACGAGCCGTATAACATCAACTCTGTACTGGATATTAAAATCCAAAATATAGTGAACACACTATTAATAAGCACAGTAACAAGATCGGCAGATTAAGACATTAACTTGTAAGCACAAAACACAAGATACTTCTCTTTTCAATATAAATAAGACTTTATTTATATAAACCTAAGACATGTAAACTAATCTAACACATGAACACACGCATTCACACGTTGCAGAAAGAAAGCGAGGAAAGGATAAGTTTAAAGAATGAAATGTGAAATCCCAAGTTTACAGCAATATGTGCAATTGCCTATAGACCTGAACCATCAATCATTTGACCCTCGCATTGAGTTTCTCAATGAGGCTAAAATTTATATTAAACTGCACCGACTCAGCAAAAGTCTGGAGGTTGTACTTGCTTGTGTTGCCTTAAGGAATTCCCTTGTGTCCTTGTCTTCTTTGGAGAAAGGGGTTTCCCGAGGTTGCTGATTGGCTGAGTTCAGTGGTCTTTCGTAGTAAAGTCTTGGGCGTTGGCTCTTGATGCAGAGTTGGTCTGGTTGAAGTTTGGGCGGGTGGAGTCGGAGCTGGACTTTGCGGCAAACTTAACTTAACAAAACTCTCACGGAAAGACAAGAAATTAAAGTAAAAGAATAAAAGAATGTAACGAGACTAGGTGGTTTTTCTTCTCATTGTGTTGGCAGCTGGCACGTAGGCCAGAGCACGCTCAAAGAGCAGCGTCGAAACGCGGTGGCAAAAGAAGAAAAGCGAAAGGAACCAAGAGAGCCAAGAGTGAGTTTGATGGTGTCCTGAGTATTTAAACTCAGCTTCTAGACCGTCCTATCTGGACGTCTTGACCAATTAGAAATGATCTTGGCTCGTGGTGTTGTATGTTTCTCCTCCCCATTCATAAATCTAACATGTTATCTTATCAGTCATATGGTCCAAATTTTCCCGCTCTTACAGAGTACAATTTTGGACATGATTTCTCTAACAAGACTATGGTACATTTGACAAAGAAGTGATTGGAAGAAACATTTAAAGCATGATTTTTCAAACTCATACATACCAAAGATGAATATTAACTCTTAAACTATTCCCTAGTTATTAAAAGACATACATCATATGTGATTACAACATGATGGTTAATCGTGTGGGTTACATACATGATATGGGGTTATGCATAAACATGATAAGTCTCATAAGTCCTTTTAAGATGATTTTGGTGCATTTATATGTGAAAAGGCAGTTTCTGTACCGTTCTCTGAACATAAGGACATGTTCTATGAAGACTAGAGAGGTTAAAAGGTCTCTTAAGGAATTTCAGTCTCCGTCTGTCTTCTATTTGGAGAGCTGGGGTGACCCACCCAATGAAGTCTCTAGCTCGTGATTTCGATCACAGATTTTCAAGTGACAGCCATGTCTTTGACCATCAGTCCTGATTACTTGCTCCAAATTTGATTGTCTCCTTCCTGAATTGGAATTATCAATAAATGTTCTTTTGTTTGAATGTTGCAAGCTGTTCTGTGAAAGAGGCTTGTTGGTTTGCTCTCTTCAGAGGGCTGGAGCTAGGAATCTGATTTATGACGAACATCCTGTTGCAGCCTTGGGATCCTCTCTGGAATTTCGGCTCCTCATGTTTCAATGTTCGGATCGAATCTTAACTTTGTCTGACTCATTCTGATCCTACACTGTATTTTTTTACTGTTTTACTGTGCGAGTCTTTTAAAATCAAATAAATGCATTCATATTAAAGGGTATGTATAAATAACATGGTGGAAGTAACATTTGAATCAGACTTTTTATGACATCTGTATTTATAACATTGTTTTTAAACTGAACTGAAAACTCAAAATGCCACTTAAAATGATGAAAATCTTCTAAATTTGTGATTTAAAGATGGAGGAGCCGATCTCTAGGATCACGCTACAGATAAACATCCCAGTTCTGTCTCTGTCTCTCAGTCTGCTCCTGCTCCTCTTGGGCGCACTGGCCCTTTTGACCGTCAAACGTATGTATAGCAATCTACTGGACTTTTGTTTAATGAAAATGCTATTATAAGTAAGTTAAGAACATAAGAACTTCTGATTCATTCTGATTCAGGTGGATTTTATGGGAAGGCCTTTGACAGTGGATGGTAAGTGAGTGTGATTCACTTTAAGAATATCACAGTGCCCTTTGTAACAGTGTAATCACTATGACTACTATGGTTTGAACCTCAGTTTCTCAAAGGAGCCCCGACACATTATTTATGAAATACGCACAAGAAGACCAGTGGAGGAGAACATCTACACCCTGGAATAGACACAAAAACCACATGTTTCTTGCCTTAATACATACACAGACATGTACACGTCTTGCAAGTCTTTAATATTGTTCATTTCTGATTTGAGAAGGGGATAGTTCACCCAAAAATGGGTGGAACTAGGGCTGACATATTCCAAAAAGGAGTATTTTATATGTAGATAATGACAGACGTTTCATTTTTGTGTGAAGTATCCCTTTAAGTGTGAAAACTCCTGTATAATTGTAAAAAATAAAGAAAATATATGTCCTAAACTATTTTTTTATTTGTTTTTTTTTTCTTTACATAAACCGTTTTATTTTAAAATAATAAATCTGGAATATTTACTGTTGATTTTGTTAATTTGGAGCCAAACACACAAATAATGCACAAATCTGAGCACTTCTCACTAACATATCCATCAGATCCCGATGGCTGTTTGACCCACTAATTTATTGGTCAGCAGAAAACTTTAAGCATCTGAGCTTCAATTTTACCAGCTAGTGTTCCTGAGTTGAGTTAGAGTGGTCACCAGATGATAGCAAGAAAATACAGATATCACATGAAGAACCTTAGTCACTGGAGATAGTAAGTGTCAAATGTAAACTTCAAGATTCAGAGGAAATGGAGAGAGCAGCTGGTGCCATCTAGGGGATCTCATAAAATATAGGAAAGAAATGTGAAATGGATTTATTAAAAAATGCATAAAACTTCTGAAATGGAAACTGAATTTAAACACATATAGGCCTGTCTCTGAAATATATCACTTAACCACAGGCAATATCCAATAGGGACAAAGAACTCTGTGGTAATGTTATATGGCAGCTGCTCTGGATCCAGAGCAGTAACATCCTTGACATGTGTTTCTGTCCTGTGCCGCCCCTGCAGCTGTACACTGCAGCACATTAAAATATGATTTATTGCTGTATGAAATTTCTTCAGACGCTTAATATTTCCACCAGGAACGTGTCTGTGTGCTGCTTATTAGGTTTAAATCAAATGACTGTACATTTGAAATGTTGTCTTTATTTTTGTCAGACTGTCGATTGTGTCATTTTGTAAATCACTGATGTGTTTTGTGTCTATTTGGTTAGTGTCAGTGTCATCTCGTGGTCTGCTGTTGTCAAGTGAGTAATTTGTGACCAAGTCTGTCTTAAAATCAAACTCCTGCCTTTTGCAGTATATCCCTAATTATGCAAAAGTTGGGTTAGTCCATGTTTTACCCAAAGTTGGGTTGGCATTTTTAGAGTGAGTTTAGAAGGAAGAGCAGGTCCCAATATTTTACTAATATTTTGTATTATTATTTTAACATTAGGGAAAAAAAAAAAAAAAAAAAAAATCCATGGACATTTCCCAGTATGTTTGGGCCAAAGAATACTGTGAAGTAAGTAATTTCTGAAATGTAGGAATATCATTAATCTATATTTTGTAATAGCTGTTGGGTGAATACATTGAGGAAAGAGTCAACTTTGTGCTTTACATACGGTGGCTTCAAAAAGTGTTTGGACGTTTTAGCCACACTTAAAATAAATGGCATTGCATTAGATAAAATCAAATCAAGTAGAATCTGCAAACAAATGATGCTAGAGCTTTACTCAGAACTAACTCTGCTTAAACAACTAGTGAATGTCCAGATCAGACAGGTTTGTAGAGCGTCTACAGTTGTAACGCATCAAATTTAAATGTGGCCATATATTTTGGGTGCCACTGCACAAATGGAACATCTGTCTTTAAGCTTCTTCCTAAAAAAAAATAAAATAAAATGAACAACAATAATAATTCCATGAACAGTTAAGTGCTGTGTTAAATGCTTGGTAAAATGAAGTTATCCTACTGTACAACTACTACTGATGATAATAATAATAATATTTTTGAACCACACTGAGATTAATGATTAAAACAGGTGAAAACAATGAGAGAAAATGTTGTAAAAGATATGAAATGAATTAAAACATTTATTTATTTATTTTATTTTTACATTGTTTTAGTGCTTGTGAGAATCTTCTGTCCTCTTATGATATCATAGAGGAGTTTTAGAACGTTGAGCAAGATTATATATAAAGCGCAAAACTTGCCTGCTCACTTTGTGGCGAGTAAGGAGTATTGTTATCAACAGTGTTTACAGTGTGTATTCAGTTGTTGATAGCGTTTTATTTTGTCGAGTATGGGACTGCGACAATCTCGCAGAGAGAAAGCGAAGGGTGGTGAGTGTGTGCATGGGGTCAATCCATCACTTACACCCACAGACCACAAGGCGGAGGGTCCATCCTCGTTCCGACGAGACGCCTGTGTGTGTCAATGAGGAGAGACAGGAGAAAGGGAGAGACGAGAATAAGAAGACGAAGAAAAAGAGGTTTCGGAGGTTTGTCTCTGTCTTCTGTTGTGTGTCTCGTCTCAAATCCACCAGAGCTCAGGATGAGCAGGTGCACCAGGACACTGACGAGGCCCCATCCAGGAGATGCACTGATGGTAAATGACAAGCTCTGAACATCAAAAAATCTCTTAATCACTTACACACAAGGTAAAAATCACAGTCACACATTATAAAAATGCAGATCAATCACTTTATTCCACAACATGTGATGAAAGTTTGAATATAGAAAGCAATCTTTTGAAGAAGTTTAATATTTTAAGGTTTCAAGTAGTCAAATGTTCCTGTAAATGAAAAATATTTTATTGATGCTATTTAATTAAAACAAGCATTTGGTTGATATTCCTCTCTTCAGATCAGACTTCTCTACAGCATGTTGTCTATTCTGTAGAGATCAATGATCGTCAGGAGCCTCCTGCCAGTGCTCCTGAAGTCCCTCTCGCTGCCGATGACCAGCAAATGGTGGACGTCCCGCCTCAAGATCAGGACAGTCCAGTCAGTCCGTCAGCAGATGAGAATCCATCACATCTGCTGAGACAGCTGGACTGTGATAAGATCGTGAGGAATGAGGGTGAGTTTACTGTCGTAATACAAAATATAACTCACACTTTCCTTTATAAATATACACCTAAAATTGAATATCAATGAATATACAAGTACAAGTATTGTGATACAAACGATGTTTAAATAGTTTTAGAATAAGTACGGCTTGCCTATACCTATAATTATGTTTCATTAGACCACATTTGCTGGAAATACGTCATCAGCAAGAAGATGGGGGAAGGAACATACGGCTCCGTATATGAAGGGACCCGCTGTGAAGACGGCCTGCAGGTGGCTGTAAAATTCACAGCGAAGATGGAGAACGAGCTGTACATCAGACTTGTAAGTACACTGCTCTCTCTGTGTCATCTCCTCTTGTTTTAGTTTAATGTGAATCACAGAATACAAATAATCAATATTTCAAACAGACTGGGCAAAATCCTTATTTGAGAAATCACTTTCATCTGTCATAAAAACGTCTTACTTCTAGCCTGACCATCCCAGACCAGTGCCTATAGAGGTGGCCCTGACAGTCTTGGCCAATAAAGGCCCAAGCTGTCGCCACATTATAGAGTTACTGGACTGGCAGGACCACCTCGACCAGTACATCATGGTCCTAGAGCGGCCCTCACCCTGCATGGACATGTACGATTTTTGGCTGCATTATGATGGCCTCTTCACTGAGGGGGTGGCCCGTCATTTCATGCAGCAGGTTATCGACGCTGCTGCCGTCTGCTGTTCCCGGGGGGTCCTCCATTGCGACTTAAACTCTAGTGACCAGTGACTCCACGTCTTAATCAGACGAAGAAAAGCCAGTCATAATGTTATTTTTATTAACTAATATTAAATGTAGTCAGAGTAAAGTGAGAAAATCATGCAGTAGTAAAGAACACTTAGACACGTGACAAACTCTTTCCTCCAGGGACAGCGAGGTACTGCCCTCCTGAATATTTTGAGAGGGGCGAGTACCATGTGAAACAGGCAACGGTGTGGTCATTGGGAGTGCTCCTCTTCCGCATGATCACCAGCCTTTTCCCCGAGAGCAGCGACATCAGTCTGATGGACACTGATATCTGGTCCCAGCCAGGCTTCTCCGATGGTGAGATCTTAATTTCAACAATTTTAATTAGACAAAAAAGCTTTATAAAATAAGTCCTTATAGATATGCAGGAATCTTTCTCAGTTTTACAGCTTTGAGAGCAAGTGTAAAGTTAAAGGAAATAATCAGACATCTCTCCATCTTTCTACACAGAATGCTGCTGTTTTATCCGAGGATGTCTGAAGAGCGACCCGGAGCAGAGGCTTCATCTGGAGGAGATGCTCTCCCATGACTGGTTTAAGGTACTGCGTCAAAGACAAGCTAAAATTATTTTGAAGAAATACTGCTTGTTTAGTTTTTGGCTTTTTGATGGTTTAGTTTGACGATCTAAATATGGACATCAGCTTCCTTATTTTGCCTTTCAATACCTGCAGTAACTCACATAGTCCTCACACACGGCATTGATAAGTTTTATACCTTATGAAAACTGTTCGTCTAATTTGTACAGTTTGTAAATGTACAACTGGTAATTGTGTTTCAGGTCCCCCAGTAAGTCATGGAGGACAGGGTCAGCCTTGCGTCTGGCGGGCTGACACGGGTGACCCCTCCATCCCTCCAGCCTTAGCTTCTTGCGGGGCTGGCAGCCATGGTTGCGTCTGGCGCCTTGGCCTGAGGCAGTAGTTTTAGCGTCTTGCGGAACTCCACACCTAGGGATGTGAATTGTAAATAGCTAGTTTAATTTTAGTTAGTTAAGTTAGCTCTCCATCCCTCCAACCTTAGCGTCTTGCGGGGCTGGCAGGCCTTGGTTGCGTCTGGTGCCTTGGCCTGAGGCAGTAGTTTTAGCGTCTTGCAGAACTGCTCGCCTAGGGATGTGTATTGGAAATAGTTTAGTTTTAGTTAAGTACTTCGCCATCCAATCATATTTCTAAAAATGGAGTCACCTAGAGCTTCTCAGAGCTCCCCGTCAAGTCTGTCCCAAGTTCATGGCACTGCCGCCCTAGAGGTTCCTGCCACTCACATGGAGACAGAGCTCAGTTTCTCAGCCACCTTGGGCCTTGAGATCCTGTCAGGGCCACTGCAGAAATACTTGTTAAGGCCACTGTCACTGCTTCTCCAAAACCTGCTGAGGTCAAAGAGAACTGAATCAAAGGCACCACAGAGGTTACTCGACACGGTACCTCTTCAGAGGTGCCCTGGTCCCGGCCTGAAGGTTCCTGCTGCTGCAACCCCAGAACCTGCAATGGTTACAAAACTCTGTCTCATAACAGCTGAAGTTGGAAAGCTTCCCATCATGTGTGCCATGAAGGTTTCTCCCATGATGGTGCTGAGATTCATGCCACGGCTGCCAAAAAACCTCCAGCCAATGCTGCCTCAGTGGTTCCTGTCATAACCTCAGCCAGAGCTAAAGCTGCTGCAGTCCCAGAGCTCCTCTCTCAACCTCCCTGGTCCCAGAGGTCCCTGCTAAAGCTGCTTTGGCCCTAGAGGGTTCTGTCTCAACTGCATCAGAAGATCCTCTCACGGCCCCAGTGTTTCCTGTCACTGGTGTGATAACTACATAAATATATTACACCGGTGTTCCACATTAAAACACAATGTTTGTGAAAATAAACAAAAAATGTGTTATTTTTTTAGGAAAACACATGATAATCTGGACATATTAACAATTCCTATTATTCTTCAGTTCTAGAGAGGTTAAGCCTCTCGTTTTACAAGTTTATATTTATCAATGTCTACGTTAATTTGAAAGATAAACTTAAAAGGTAAGTAATACCAGGTAAGTAACAGCTCAAAGGAGTTACACTATGTGGCCCTCCATTTACTATTTGAAGCCCAAAGTATCAGAATATTATTAGATTGCATTAAAGGTCCAAAATTAACCATCAAACAGCAAATTTGTTTTGGTGAGGAAATAAAAGGAGTTACCTGATAGTCTACATTTATTAGAGACTATAATAAAATGTGTGATTTAAATCAAGACTGTAAGAATACCTTAAGTGACATGAGCAATTCAAATGAAACGTATACAAAATGTGTCAGATGTACAATTTACCCCAGTGGGACATTTACCATCAAAAGACTTGTGACACCGCATTTTATAAAGTTTAGGAGATTGAAAATAGTCATAATGTAAAATAAATTATTTCAACTCTGTTGCCTGTAATATTGGTACTATGAAAATAAACAGCAGATGGCAATAAAATGATTTTGAAAAAGGAAATTAGAAACAACAGTCCGACAGAATCAAGTCACTCATTTGCTTCATTTCATTCTTACAGTTTTCGACAACTCATTGAGTTAATATTTCAACTCACTGTAATTTCAAATAAACTTTATTTTTACATAAACTGAGTCTGAATTTATCACACATACAATAAAACAAATCTCTAAATGACAGAAATAGCCTGTCTCCAACCTTCAAGCTACCATCTTTACACAACTTATTTGAACAAATACTCGCTGTACAATACAGTATAACAATGTGCCTTCAGAATACAGTGGTTGCTTTCATTGTTTCTTTCTAAATGTCCCAAATACAGTGCATTAATAAATGTATACACATTTCAATTTAAGAGGAATGCATTGTACAGATTAAAAAAAGAGAGAGAGAGAGAGAGAGAGAGAGAGAGAGAGAGAGAGAGAGAGAGAGAGAGAGAGAGAGAGAGAGAGAGAGAGAGAGACTGCAGAAAAAAAAACAGAACAACAGCTACAGTACACAATTCATTTCCTTGAGGAATCTTTTGATTAAGAGGAAGAAAAAAAACAGGCATCTTAAGGCTTATGTTGAATTAGATGGACCTTCGTCAGGAAGTATAAAGGTCTGCAGAGTAAATACTGCTATGTCATACTGCCCTTTTATATTTCAACTGAACAAAACACTGATATTTATAACCGTCATCCAAGAAAGTCTATTCTTACTATCAAAAGAAGTCGAGAGGAAAGACGAGAAAAGAAAGAAGCGGGAAGCTGTCGGCCTCCAGTTCCGTTCTGTCAGTTTGAAGATGAATTCTAAGAGGACGTCCGATACACATAAAACCCCTTTTTGAAATATTTGCATCCTTCAGAATGTCTCAGCAACTCATTCTGGAATGTACAATGTTGATGGGTCAGCGTCTGTGACTGCCTGCATATGATAGTAGTCGGCATGTCTTCATTAATGGGCGTCTACGCCTGCACGCCTCCTGTGAGGGCAGCAGGGTTCCTGAGAGGCCTGCCAGTGTAAGGTAGCAGGTGGTGCAGAGAGAGCTGAATGCTGGCGGTGGAGGTGAGGGGGGAAAGAAGATCTTCCCCGGATAACTTTCAGTTCTCCTCAATGAGGGTGATATCTAGTTCAGTACAATCCCTTTCAAACACGCTAGTTTGTCCCCCGTCACGCTCTTCGGGGTCCTCCTCCTCTCTCTCCTCCTCCTCGTCACTTTCACTTAACGGCCCAATACTCGTCCTACCCAGGCCTTCAGCTGGTGAACACGAGCCTCTGAAGTCTCCAAAAAAAGGCTCAAGGCCCATACAGACGTCCCCGCCACAGGCCAGTCTGCTGCGTTCCATGTAACTGAGAGGGTCTGTGCTTCGAGTCTGGAAACAAAGAGATAAATAACTTCAGTTTAGTGACGACAAAACACTGGCAAAGCAACAATTTAGGAGACTTCTAAACTTCTCCTCGCTACTTTTTGGGACACAATCATATACTTGAAGAGTTTTGGCCACATAAAACAACTTGAAGAGCATGTTAGCGTTACGCTACTAAAACACCAACTTACCTTTTTAACAAGGAATACTTCAAATATACAAGTAGTAGCAAAAACAGGATTAACATTATAACTGAAATATTTGTATAGCACTTTTCGCAATAATAGTTTCAAAGCAGTTACAGAGAAATTCATGTTAGTTTATAATATCTAAAATGCCTAATAGTCCACACTGAGCACTTTAAAGCTGGCAGATTACTGCCAGTGACTGGCCAATGACTATTTAAATGATAATCCATAACAGGGTACAACGGGGGTAAACAGTTTACCAGACTAATTTTAATTTTCCTCTATACTGCTAGATACCAAAAATTCAGTGCAGCACTTTTTCTGTGAAACATTTCTGTTTCACTATGCATAAGGAAATTTAACTGAACTTCAACAGGCAGAAACACAGAAAGTCAATCCTAATATTTCATGTTTTTAAAAATGTAGATTTATGTATCAAACAATGAATCGTTAAAATTACCAAATATATTTTGAAGTCTCGTTAATGATTATCAGTTTTGTTCAAGGTATAACACATATAAATAAACAGATTTTTAATAACTAATAACTATACGAACTATTAATAACACATGCTGAGATATTAGATTCAAGTGTTCAATATAATTTATTAAGTTGGGTGTCCACCTTAGATAATCACCACATTTATAATAAAACCATCACACTTAAAAATATAATCATATCATCAAGTATAATTTATTGTTACTTCTAAAGCCACATTAAAAGCCAATAATTATAAATTATTAACAGGTCACCTTTAAACAGTGTATGATGCTTTCAGAATCTTACAAATATATTAAATGTTTCTACATTTTTTAAATGAACATTTTAATGAAAGTGTTATAATAAAAGTAAGTTATTTTATTTATCAAAACAGAATATGGTACAAACTTTGCTAGAGGTAGGCTATACATTTTGTTGTGTGATATAAAACACCCTTTCACCACCTCATAGTTATATGATTAATTTTAAACAAACTACTTTTATGATTATCTTTCCCACAAAATGTGTTGTTCCATCAATATTCAAAAAAAATTTTTTTCTACAATTATGCAATATGGATTGCTGTATGTGAGTGTGGTGTATGGATGCAGCTAGAGTTGGATAAAAGTTTGAACCGAATCAAATCGAATAGAATCAGGAAATTTGTATCAATACCCAGCCCTACTATAAACAATGTCATATTTTATAATTTCTCATTTTCTTTTTTTTTTGTACTGTCAGCTGCCTCCTTTTCCTCCTCAGAAAAACACATTCCCATCAGATGTGCCAAAGGCTCCTGCTTTCAAAATAACCTATTTTTATAACACTAGCTGTGTCTTCAGAATGGTAAGGAACAGCATACCTGTGTCATTTTGGCGAAATCTAGCACAGGCCGTGCACATGGTCTGTCCGGGTCCCTGCGGCGCTTTAGGCCAGGCTTAAGCAGGAGCAGATCGCAGGGCTGAGAATGGCACCGTGGAAGTTGAGGAGGAAGAGCACGGCGCACCGAAGACGGAGTGCTGCAGGCGGACGAGGGCGAGGCGGGCACCGCTGGAGGGTGAGACGTGATTTGCGGGGGCACCGGAGGTGGCGGCAAAAACTGGGCGGCAGCTTCGCGAATGAGCACGGGAGAGAGGGAGAAGCGCCTCTGCGGAGGAGGCGGCGGGTGGAGCGGTGAGGGAGAGGAGGAGCACGAGGACGGCGAGGGGAAGAAGCAGCAGCAGGCGCCGCCTCCGGCACCATCACTCGGGTCCCAGGGGAAAGTCCAGGGCAGTGGGGAATCTGGGGAAAGGGCCAGGCTGAAGAAGGTGGGGCTGGAAGAAGAATGCAGCGAGGAGTTGAGCGAGGAGCTGGGGGCACGCAGTGGACACGGCCCCCCCGCGCCCCCTCCACTGTGGCATCGGCGGTTCACTGGTGTCCAGACCTTGGAGGCACTCGGCCGCCAGGTGTACCGGCAGCGTGAAAGGTCCTCTGGTACAGACAGCGAACGACAGTGGCGTTTGGGGGGTGGCGGGGGGGGAGGGGGAGGCCCGGGAAAAGACAGGTCCGTCACAGAGGTGCTAGGGGCGAGCGGACGGTTCAGGGCATCCCCCTCCGGCAGGTGGCTTTCTGGAGGACCCAGGGGCACGGGGCCAGGGGGGAAGCTGGAGCTGAGCACCCCCTGCAGGCTGGCCTTCGAAGGAGGGCAGAGCTGCCAGTAACTGCTCTCTGAAAGAGGACAGACAGATTTTTAGGAGTTAATCACAATGTCACAATCACAATATCATCATACGTATTTTTGTAGGCCCAAGCCCAGAAACAAGCATTCTAGCACTTCCAATTTCATAATCCTGTTTTTTGAATGAGTTTTTGGCTGAATGGCTGAAATAAGGTCTGAGGTTTACACAAGCTTAAGATATTTTTACGTTTTTTTCTACGACAAGCTTTCCCTAGTAAAAAAGGTATATATTTAAATTACATTTGTTTCATACTAATATAGTTCAAATCTATTAACATATTTGCTGACATATCGCTCGAGACTTACTGATATAAAAATTATAATTACACTTTATTTGGACTGCTAATTGTGCAAAATGCACATTTCTTAATATTAAGCCTAAAATGTGTTTTAATGTCATTATTGATGAGGAATGTATGACCTTTAAATAATATCGGTCTTTAAATGCATGATATTTAAAGTGTACCTGAAGTATATTTGCAATAGTTCCACTTTATCACAATCAAATATACTTCAGTATATCTTTAGTTGGACTTCAGCACTACTTCCACACAATTAAAGTGCATTAAGTACAAAATTAGTTGTTCCAATGTAGCAGACTTTAAGTATACCAGTTTAATATACCAAAAGTGCAACTGCAGGGTATTTTTATTAAGTACATAAATATGTAAATGTATTTCAAATACATTTAAGTACATTTATTTTTTACTAGGGTTTACTTGCTAACAAGTAGCTAAATGGGACTATAGAAGTTGTTGGGGACATTAAATGTCATCAAAACATAGAGGTAAACTCTTACAAGCTATTATAGTTCAAACTATCAGGGATTATTATTATTATTTTTTTTTTAATAAAGACTGAAAGTGCTGTCAGAAGCTTAATGGTGGTGATGCTGAAGTCATGTGACAGTGGTGTAGTTTGTTCATAGAATAACTTTAGCTTTTTATTTCTAGAGTTTATATTTAAGATTCAAAATTCATAAATGTGTTAATTTGTGAAGATTATCCTGATAAATTTGGCAAGAATCATACTTTTGATGATCATAGAGCTTATTTTCGGCAATAATCCAAAAGTCAAAATCCTTTTGGGATTTTGTCAAGAGTACCAGGGTGATGCTAATTTCTGGGTTGGCCTACAAAACACATTATCACTGCAGCACTCTTATTACTGCAAATGATAAGTTGCAACAAATTATATAACAGATAGTTCTGGATATAAATTGATCAGATGAGCTGCACTGGTCCAAATGGCATCATTCAGCAACTGTAAACAAGTACATTTCACATTACACACCTCAATAACAAGTCTTGACTTGTTTGGGACACGTTTTAATCTGTATGTTCACATTACTCCACGTTTCTTCACTCTCATGTGTAATTAACAAAAAGCAGTCCTGCCAACTGATAGCTGCTCAAATACATCTCACAGCATATTTGTAAGCAAAATCTATAATATTTGACATTTCTACTGCAGCATGGTATATATACATTATGTTTATGCATATTATAACATATATGCAATACACACAATATACATAAACACATAATGATGACTTCCTGTATTCACTACCGGTCAATAGTTTGGTCTGTAGTTATATGATGAAAAATACTGTAATATTGTGAAATATAACAATTTACAAAAACTCTTTTCTAATAAGTATTAGTTTCTTTCAAACTTTTGAACAGTAGTGTACATTCACACAAGTAACTTGTGTGAATTTACTGTTCAAAAATTTGAAAGAAATTAATATTTAATAGAAAGCAGTTCTAAATGGTTCACCTTGATTTTGTTTTAACTAGCAACATTGTTTAGAAAACCAATGTGTTTTTACATTTGTCTATTTTTTTTACTAAAACGTAAAACACATCAATGTGTACATTAATTTCACAACTTCAGTAATGAAACTCATAAATCAATGTCTGACTTCCAGAAACTCTAGAGATAGGTTACATACCAGGCATCAATCCATCTGTGAGCCGGCTGGTTTCGAGGCTCTGGTGATGAAGTAGAGACTGAAAGAAGTTTTAAAAAAATGTTTGCTTTAAGAGACTGATAAATGGTAAAGTGAAACAAATCTGTGCTGAGACCTAAAACACAAGCTTTACCAGTTTGCTGTCCAGTGGTTGTTGTTGATGCAGGGACAACGTTGTTGTTTAAGATTTAACGAAACCATGGCATGGCAAATTAGAGGAGGAAGGAAAGGTGGGGAAAGAGGCTGATGTGCACTAGATAAAACTGAAGCAGAGTCCACCAAACATCCAGGACACGCTGCTCGCTCAATCTCACTCAGGAACCATGATGACCTCCTCACCTGGGACACAGAAGAAGTCAAATAAATTATTAGATAATAAATGGGTTTTATTATTTCACATATGATAAAAGATAACATACAATATTATTCAAGTGTTTTTGTCAAACGCAAACAATTTTTACAACCATTTTCCTCCATCTCTCTTACCCCTTAAAATTATTTAGTTTTAGGTGGTCTTTTTGGACTTTTCAGTTGTTTTTGAGTTACAGAATGCTGTCATAAATGCTTTAAAGAAAAATTTGATCTCTTATATTATGACCCCTTTAAATAAATGTATGTGAACCCTAAATGACATTTCGTTGTTCTGAATTCAGGACAATACAAAATGGTGGAGCAAAACAAACAAAAACGAACAGAACTCAGTGGTAAATGTTTAACAATAGCAAGTTCTTGTGCAAATCTCTCGAGTTACTTATCTGCTGAAAATGTAAAAAAATAATAATTAGCAAAACTGCATAGTATTCTTGATTACTCTGAACAGAAAATATTTTTTAATTTCCTGTCCCATTCAAAAAGGACTTGCGCTCACATGTAAAACTTGTGATGTTTACAAGGAAGAGTATAAATCCTTGATAAGAGTCCTTCCTGTGTAACTAAACTTTGCAAGAGAATGCACAGAATAATGAATCTAGAAAGACTATACCAAATGCATAAGATGCGAAAAGAAAGAACGAAACAGCACTCGCCATCTCCAGTCTGAAAAATCATTAAACACACCATGAGTCCAGCATAAAGCAGAAAAAAAATCTATAATTTCACCTCCATTCATTTTCTACTACAAACAATACTCTCTATAAAGCAGGCACGAGTAGTCTGTAACTACGCACTGCCTACAACGAACATTTCCTTTGATTAATAACTATACTCCTAAATTGCTGACATCACACTTTCACACTGAAACAAACCAGGAACTTCAAGTGACCGACTTGCACGTATTCAAAGTAAAATCAAAACAACACTGGAAAATAGGCTTGTAAAACCCCAAAAAAAAAATTCTAGGACTGGCTCAATCAGGCAATTCATTTATTGTAATCAGGTTAATGTGTTTGTGACCAAATTCTAATTAATATTTGAATATCCTTGTGCTTTCTTTGTTTCTCTTTTGAAGTATCCTCAGATTATGGTTTAATTAGAGAAGGCGACTGAAGTTCTCGCTTTCCAAACCCCGCTAAGGACTGTAACCCTGCAGGGCACAGGCCCAGTCTGCTAGCGGTCTCCCATTACAGCACACATGAATAGGGACTGCTTGGTGACAGGTGTCTGGGAAAGCTGCAGTCAAGGAGCCGGCTGCTCCGCTGGCCTGATGCCACTGTGGGTACTCCTACAAACACATCCTTCCCTGTCTGTGCTCACAAACACACAGAGCATAGAAACCACATCGTCTGAGGTGACTGTATTGATGTATACATGCTAGTGCACTTTATTTATCAGGGGTTTACAGGGGGCCACAAAGAGTGCTGGGAGGGGGGTCCGTGGAAAATTTAGAGAAAAGCAATCAATTGAAAGTAATGCAAAAAATAGATTAAAATGAGTAGAAAAGCAACTAAATAATAGTAACTAAAGTAGCTATACCTGACATTTTGGGGTCCCTCGAACGAGGTGGATGAACAAATATAGAGGTCCGTGGTGTCTGAAAGATTGAAAACCTACGATTTAATCAATAAAGTACGTTACACGCCACTTCGTGTACTGAAGTTAAGAAACGTCGCTCGTAATGATACGTTCACGGCGGTCACGAGCAGATTCGGGTTCGGTTCCGCCGTTGCCTTGGTAACGCGCTGATGGAGGCGATGCGGGGGGAGGGGGAGCCTGCCTGCCTGCCTGCCTGTCATCTCCATTATAAGCACATTAAGCGTGACATGTAGCACAACATACCCTTCGTCTACAATTCAAATCACTCGCTGAGCGCTGAGATAAAAATATAAACATTTCCCGATCGCATCGACGCCTATAAATCAAATAATATCGCGCTGAAGGTCGGTGTAGGCCACTGGGTTACATTTCTAAAGCGTGCGCGTCCGGTTTGCACGGGGGCTTTAGCCAAGTTTAGCCATTCTGAGCATGCATGCACATTAAGAGTATATTGATTCTTGCACGCCGAAGGCAAGCGAATGCATTGAGACTATAAATAAGCATTGGTCGACATTAGGAAGCAGAAAGCGGTTTCATATTGTGTGCGCCGGTTTGCACTATTTGCTTTTTGCTCGACTTTTCGCTATATAACGGATATAACACCCCAAAACCGAACACTCTAATTCTATATCTAGCATCTAATAAATAGCGATTCATTTCATGATCGTTAAAAATAACAGACTATATGACAAGCCGATCAGGAACAGCCGACCCGGGCTATAGCTAACGCGGTGCTGTAAACAGGCCTATTAAAGAAATAAAGATTTCAAAGGTCTTCCAGTCACATACAGTACGTTCCGTTCGCCAGTCTGCAAAATCTAATTACTGCATCCCTGCCATGTGCTGCAGATTTGTTTACACACGTTTATGAAATGCAATTCTGCCCCACGAACCGATTTCTAGCCATGCACAATGAGCCCGACTGCAGCGAAACTACATATATGAATAACACAGCATTTAAACGAAGATGCACTGATGATTTTCGACGATAATGGTTTACCTTGAGTCAACCGAGAGTGGTCGATAAAACCCCAGGCCTTGTATGTGGCTCTCAACCGAGAGATTCAGCCGATTCGGTACAACAAGCTAAAGCAGGTCGGCTTGCTGTCTAATACACTGTCCTCGGCCTGGAAACAGATCTGTACACAATTCCCGACCGCTCTGCTGAACAAAAAAAACATACCGATGAAATAACACGCTGATTCATAAGCGAAGACCGAAAGAGATGATTTAAAGGATCGTGTAAAATTGAGGATTGGTCTCCAATTGCACGCTTGGTCGATACAGACTGTCTTCTCAACGTCGCCCACTAGGGAAAAATAAGTGCGCCCCTTCTATGGAGGAATTTGTAAATAACATTCAGGGCATATACGGTCTCAGGTTCATCTTACAACTGTCTTCATAAAAACGCTTGGAAGGTGTTGTATGGGGATAGGTTGATGAGTGCAAATATTACGAGGTGACGATATAAATCTCGGAGATGTCAAACAATACAGTTCAGTGAGAGCACTCGACTCTCTTTGGACCGAGCCGATCCCGAGATAATAGACACTCAGAATCATGGGAATTGTAGTGACTTTTCATATTTTTGTGAATAAATCTAAATTTAAGAGTTTAAGAAAATACACATTTAAGGCCAAATTATTCTTAAGGTAAAGTGGCAAACAATTGTAGATCACCTAAAGTTTAACATTTCTCCAAGTTGTTAACTTCATACTAAGTCAAATGAAATGCAGTTCTTTAACCGAATAAAGATGAGAAAGATACAACGTTATTCGTTTAAGAATGGATTAGGTGAGATTTAATAGATGAAAGTATAGCACAACTATTTAATGACATATGCAGAGTCAGCTATAGCCAGTCCACATCTTTATTAGTTTTTCAATTCATAGAGGTCCACACAAAAATAAAAAATAAAACTGAACTTCCTGTTTTTAGAAAAACAGTGATGTGACAAACAGGAGAAAAGAGTGTTAGGAACACAGAACGAAAGGAATAGAACCTGTGCTTTTGAAAGGAAAGAAAAAGCAAGGAAATCAAAACGTGAGGAACAAAGTTGCAATAACAGGTACTTGAACGTGTACAATATTGAAACATTCATCTGGAGAGGATGCTTTGATTGCAAAATACATAAAGTGCACGGCATACTGAACTAGGAGACAGTGATCCAAGTGTAATTCAAACACGGCTGGAGAACAAGCTTTGCACCTGATCGGTGCAGACCATTCGCATGATTTGACGAGACACTACGTGAATCTCCAGAAAGGCTCTTCATGCAGCAAAGGCGCCTGGTTTCGGTCAGTCTCGAGGAGAAATCGCAACCATCCTAGGACGTTCTCCTGTGCTGTTAGGTGACTGCTGAAGGTGTAGCCCAATCTGGGCTGAGAGGTTTGGCTCTGGTGACGTGGGACTCCAACCTGGACAGAAGAATCTCAATTAGCACAGATACCATGTGCTGTACTTTACAAGAGACGGACACTGGCTTTATATACCACTTCAAACAACTCCATTGGCTCAATATTTAAGTCTGACCTGAGTAGCATTAGAATACAGCCAAGGACCATCGGTTGAGAACTCAGAAGGTTGTGAAATAATGGACGACATGGTATCCGGCGCCATTTCCCACTTTGTGCCCTCCTTTTCACCACCGTCACACAGCTCTGTATTCATCTTCTCAAGCAAGCTCTGCCTAAGTGATTAATTCGACAAATTAATAGAATTACTGCAAATTTAAAAACGGTTTTTGAAGACTTACAATTGATCAACAGGGTCTTGTCCCTCCGTGTCTTTCTGGGAAGCAAATGGTGGGTCCCACGCATGAAGCGCTCTCCGCCAGAGACGGACTTGCATATCCCAAGATCTGCGGCTATATTTGCGATATTTGTTTGGAGTGGAAGGGTGAATCCCAGGCACACGCAGACGCCTGAACGGTTAGGAAACATAATACCCAGAAACCTTTCAATACAATCAGCCGAACATTCAACAAGAACAACAAAAAGGAAGTCAAGAATTGTTAGTAATTTAATAACTTTCACCAATTCTCACTTTGGAACCTGCTGAACATAGCTCTGGTAGCCACAGGTGTTCTTTCCATACAGAATCTGTTTTTGTCTACGCTTCAAAACGGCCTCATTAGTCTCAAATTCTGACAGGTCAGCATTGTTGGGGCACCACTGTCGCCCTGACGGTGACCTACAAAAGTTATTTAATCAGCTGGCCAAATAAGTACATGCATATATTAAAGCAACACACACAGATAGATAGATATTCTATTTAAAAAAAAGTGTATCACTTAAAAGTATGTACACATTATTAAAAACATGTTACTTTTAATAGTAGTATTTATCTAAATTATATTTAAAGTTTTGTATGCATGCATACAAATTGTATAAACATAAATACTATTTATTTTCTCTTCAATAACTATGCTAAAAGACCTCTTGATCCCATCGATGTCTTCCGTTCCAACAGCAACACTAGCTGTAGACATCTTCAGGATGCACCGCTCAAGAATGGATGACCTGATCAGAGAATCAACCATTTAAATAGTTGAAAACCTCTTTAAAATTAGTTTTCTTTAATTCTGAAATGTCACATACAAAATCTTTATGCTACAATGCCAAATATGCAACCAAAGGTCAATGAATAAAAACAGACCTGCGAGGCTTCTGAACAGCAGAAGTCTTTTCTCCATTATGTGAAGCTGACTGTGGGGTTTTAGAGCAGCTGGGAGGGGGTTTCCACGGTTCACAAATCAGTATCAATTTTGCACTCCACAGCAAAAAAAAAAAAAAACCCCAACAGAGATATTTACCTGACAAGACTATCATACACTGAGCTGCAGCCTGGTAGAAGCCAAGGCTCTGGGCTGCATGGGAGAGAGTGTGTTTTAGTCTTGAAGTCTTGGGCAACGTCTGTTGGCCACAAATGAAGAGGCAGACCTCTAAAATACAAACAAAAGACAAGCTACAGCAACACATAACGAGATTTAAAATGAGCAAACTGAAATTTAAACACATACAACCGCGACTCAAATGGGCTTTGAAGAAGGCTCTCTATGCGTGTTGTCATGATTTTGGCTACAGCCACAAAACACATTGTGTTTGACAAAGCTTTTTATCAGCGGCAGGTGTAACAGGGGCGGGGCTCTACAAATGAGACAGGTAAGGCCACTAATCATTAAAAAAAAATAAGTAGCACAATTTATTAAATTTTCACGCTTTTATGTGAAAGGAATTAATTTCGCTTTTATTTTGTACTGAAAAAGTCTAGTGTTGCACGGAGACAAAGTCTCCAGTAAATATTTCACTGTTTAGACACATACCTTGTCTTGCCAACAAAATAACTGTTAGATGTTATACTATACTATATAGGGTAAGCTGTCACAGTGTAATCTGTCATTAAACAGCCTATTTAATTTATTCAGAAAAATGTAAACAATAAAACAGCTAACGTTATGAAAAATAAAACTATTCGCGAAAATCACGTTAAATATAAATATATTAAACAAGTTTTGTCCGGTTAATATTGTGTTTAAAGTTGTTGTTTGTTGTTGTTGTACAGTCTATGGGTCAGCGACAGCAGTTTTATCAGAGAGCGGGTTTGTTTTGATTCGGCACT
Source organism: Spinibarbus caldwelli (assembly GCA_039654775.1). Classification (NCBI taxonomy): domain Eukaryota; kingdom Metazoa; phylum Chordata; class Actinopteri; order Cypriniformes; family Cyprinidae; genus Spinibarbus; species Spinibarbus caldwelli. The sequence continues at coordinate 16,857,764 of CM077259.1, forward strand.
TGTTTACGGCAGCAACACACACTTTACGGCATCACGATAGCAAAATGGCGTCTGGCAGTGGGGTAAGAAATTTCTTAAGACTTGTATAGATTTCTTTCTTTGTTTAGAATTGTAATCTATCCGCTTTCTTTGACCATTGTTTATAAACTAAATCTATTCTTAATTCCTTCTTTTAAAAAAGTGTAGATGTCGCGGTAGCTGGGAAAAATGAAAATGGTTGAGGGTTATGACGGCAGATGGTTTTGTTTTGTTGTCGTATACAAAAACAAGAACACGGATAAATTCTAACTATAAGACGTTTTTCTATCTGGTATCTCTAGTATTGTTAGTCGACAGCCTTGGTAAATTATCAATATGATCAGATGGGTTTTATTAATGTTCGATCTTGTGCTCATGCTTTTCTATGCAGTTTCAGCAGATTTCTGAATACAGCTGATGTGATTCGTTTGTTTAACATGTTTATAATAGCATCTGTTTGTTTTTGTAGTCCAAGAATGATTTTCGTCGGAAATGGGACAACAGTGAATATGAACAGCTGGCCCAGAAACGACTCACAGAAGAAAGAGAGAAAAAAGATGGTAAGCAAAGCAGTGTTGTTATCTATCTATCTATCTGTCTATCTATCATGTAATAATTTTTGTTCAGTTTTTCAGTGTATAAGCTTTAGTGAAATAATGCATTTATTATTATTATCACGTGATATTGTCACGTATAGGATCAAATAGACTTATTTGCGGACAATAATTCATCAAAGTAGATCATTTCTAGCCATATTTCTTATGTTATCCATCTTTTTCGTTCTACAGGCAAGCCTGTGCCCCCCGTCAAGCGGGAGCTTCTCCGCCACAGAGATTATAAAGTGGATCTGGAGTCAAAACTGGGGAAGACAATCGTCATCACAAAGACCACACCACAGGCTGAGATGGGAGGGTGCGTATCTACTGTACTATTACTACATCTGTATGAGTTTATGAACAAGTAATTGGGCTGTGCGATTAATCTAAATAGTAATGAAATCACATTGTGAACATGCATGGTTTCTAAACTGCAGAAAGCACAATTTATGCAAAGATATGGTGCACATAAATATTGTGAATAAAGCTGCAACTACTACTTCAGCTGATAGTCAACATCTTTTTAATGAAACTGTCTTAGTTTTCTTTTGAAATGTTTAAAATTAAAATTCATAAACCCAAAAATGCATTTATGAATGTAAAGTGTAAGGAAATATTCCTCACTATGGTGAATAAAAGTCACTTTTTTTTTTTATCCATATCACACAGCCCTACTGTGTTGAGACATAATGTGTGTTGCCTAGAGTCTTATCATTTTTTTTTTTTTTTTGGCTGACAATATTTCAGGGTATTGTGCTATTTCTGTTGATGTAATTATGCCTTTCCTTCCTCTCAGGTACTACTGCAATGTCTGTGATTGTGTAGTAAAAGATTCCATAAATTTCTTGGATCATATCAATGGGAAAAAACGTAAGTATTGCAGTCTTTGTTCTTTTTTTACATTCATGTCACATATTATAACATATTATATATGTAGCGTATATAGCATATATTCATATTTTTACACACTATCTGTACAAATCCTTATATGCGATATTTAAATGAATGTTTATTCTATCTGTATATAAGTTATTTGTATATATACTGTATATATATAGCTGTTGTATTTCTGTAGAAAAGTCAAATATTTTGTAAGCACACTTGGACAGTAGTATTTATAATTCAATACATTTATTTTGCCGTTACACAGATCAGAGAAACCTGGGAATGTCCATGCGAGTAGAGCGCTCTTCATTGGACCAAGTTAAAAAACGTTTTGAAGTAAACAAGAAAAAGCTGGAGGAAAAGCAGAAGGAGTACGATTTTGAGGAACGAATGAAGGAGTTGCGAGAGGAGGTCAGTGTTGAAATTAAGGTTCATTTATGGACAGGTGACATGCAAATAAGTGTCTTGAAAACCAGTGCATCTTAACTCACAATTGTGAAATTGTGAATAAAAACATATAGTTTTTGTGATGTTCAGTGCATGTTTGCTATAACTTGTCTGAGCAAAAATTATAGTTCATGAAAAATGAAAATTTGCTTTTAATTTACTCACCCTCAGGCCAAGATATAGGTGTCTTTTATTCAGAAGAGCAGTAAAGAATATTGTCCTTGAATATGGTCCTTGGTGATTCAAAAAATGCATGTCAGCAGCTACTGGCACTTGAGAGTCCAAAAAAGGGTAACAATGCTGTAAATAATGTTCAGGTTCTTGCACAGTTTCTTGCGTCAATATATCATTAACATATTGTCATGGGCATTTATTTTGTCTTGCCTGTATATGATTTATTTTGACTTTTAAATGCCAGTAGCCACTGACGAATCACCATGGATCAGGACCTGATTTTTTTTCATTCTGTTGTTAAGGAGGAGAAAGCAAAAGCCTACAGAAAAGAAAAGCAAAAGGAAAAGAAAAGAAAGGCAGAAGAAGATCTCAACTTTGAAGATGATGATGAAATGGCTGCTGTGATGGGATTCACAGGTTTTGGATCCTCCAAAAAAGGCCACTGATCACTCATTTTAAATGTTTGGCCTTCTCCAAACATTTAGGCCTTCTCTGAATAGGTATCCCTGAACTGTATGAAAATTTGCAAGAACTTCATTATTGTTTCACAGGACCTCGCAGCTTTTTATCGCACATTCTGTTAAATACTTCTGATTCAACACATGTGGTGGGTAACCTGTTTTTGGCCCTTGATCACAGAACATCAGCATAACTCCGTCAATCTAAATTGAACTCCTTGTTATAATGATTTTTTTTTTGTTATAAGGTCATTGTGTAAATAGGGCTACATATGCATAAATGTTTTATGAGTTGTGTCTGAAGTTTCCCTCTTATGCCTTCCACACAATGAAACCGAAAAGGTTAAAATTAAAACAATATGACATTTTTTGAAGATGAGACTTGATGCTTCTATTCCCCAGCATCTCTGTAGATGTGGGGCAGACAAGAGAATAAAAACCTGTTAATTGTGTAATTATAGAGGGGTTTTTTTTTTATTATAAGGAGACTGATAGATTGTAATTTGTGGTTATTTTACATTAAAAACATTGTCTTACATCCTTTCAGAGTTTTCCACTGCATTAAAGTACAAAACAATACTAACTACAGTCATAATAAAGAACTAAAAATTTATATATATATATATATACACAGTCATGTGAAAAAGTTAAGATACCCTGTTGAATTCCATGGTTTCCTATATCAGGACATCATAAATTATCTAGTCCTTGTCAGGTCTTTAAAATAAGTCCCAGATGAACAACACCACATGACATATCACACCATGTCATTACTTATTTAGTAAAAATAATGCAAAGATCGAAAAGCCATGGGTGACTAAGTTAGGACACCCTATGATTTAATTGCCTGTGGATCCAGTTTTAGAAGCAATAGCTTGAAGTAAGCATTTTCTGTATAAATTTATCAGTCTCTCACATCGTTCTGGATGAATTTTGGCCCACTCTTCTTTGTAACATTGCTCCAGTTTATTGAGGTTTGTGGGCATTTGTTTATGCACAGCTCTCACCACAGCATTTCAGTCAGGATGAGGTCTGGACTTTGATTGGGGTATTGAAACACCTTGATTCTTTTCTTTTCAGCCATTCTGTTGTAGATTTGCTGGTTTGCTTGAGATCACTGTCCTGTTGCATGACCCAGTCTTGGCCAAGCTTTAGCTGTTGGACAGATGGCCTCGTATTTGACTCTAGAATACTTTGTTATACAGAGGACTTCATGGTTGATTCAATGACTGTGAGGTGCCCAGGTCCTGTGGCTACAAAACAAGCCCAAAATCATCAGCCCTCCATCAGCATGTGTGTCTTTTGGTATGAGGTGTTTGTGCTGATATGCTCTTTAGGATTTCCTCAAACGTGGCACTTTGCATTATGGCCAAACATCTCCACTTTGGTCTCATCTGTTCAAAGGACGTTGTTCTAGAAGTCTTACCGTTCAGATGCAACTTTGCAAACCTAAACTGTGCTGCCATGTTTTTTTTTGGTTTTTTTTTAGAGAGGAGGCTTTCTTCTGGCAAGCCTTCCAAACATGCCATACTTGTCCCGTATTTTTCTAATGATGAACTTCATAATTTAACATGTTAACTGAGGCCTGTAGAGTCTGCGGTGAAGTTCTTGGGTTGTCTGCTATTTCTCTGAGCATTACAGAGTCTGATCTTTGGGTGAATTTGCTGGGACGTCCACTCCTGGGAGGATTGGTGCCTGTCTGGAATGTCTTCCACTTCCTCACTGTAGAATGATGGACTTCATATTGTTTGTAAATGGCCATAGTACTCATCCCAGATTGATGGCAGCAACATTTGCTTCTCTAAGATAATTGCTGATGTTTTACCTCCTTGGCATTGTGTTAACACACACCTGAAGGCTCCGACCAGCAAACTGCTAAAACTTCTGTTTTTATGGAGCTCACACTTGCTGATGATCAGTTAATCAAAGGTATTTGATTAGCAGTGTCTGACTGTTACTTACCCTCTTTATTCCTATGTTAACAGTAAGGGTGTCCTAACATTGTCACACATGGCTTTTCCATTTTGGCTTTATTTTTCCAAAATAAATAATGACATGGTGTGATATGTCATGTGTTGTTCATCTGAGGTTTTATTTTCCAAATTTTAAGACCTCCCAAGGACCAGATAATTTTTTATTATGTCCTGATATGGAAAACCATGGAATTCAGTAGGGTGTCCTAACATATTCACATGACTATATATATGTGTGTGTGTGTGTGTGTATACTTATATAATGTGTGTGTATATATAGACTGTATCTCACAAAAGTGAGTACACCCCTCACATTTCAGCAACAATTTTAGTATATCTTCTCAAGGGACAATACTACACAAATGAAACCGGGGTATACAGGTGCATCTCAATGAATTAGAATGTCGTGGAAAAGTTCATTTATTTCAGTAATTCAACTCAAATTGTGAAACTCGTGTATTAAATAAATTAAATGCACACAGACTGAAGTAGTTTAAGTCTTTGGTTCTTTTAATTGTGATGATTTTGGCTCACATTTAACAAAAACCCACCAATTCACTATCTCAACAAATTAGAATACTTCATAAGACCAATAAAAAAAAAACATTTTTAGTAAATTGTTGGCCTTCTGGAAAGTTTGTTCATTTACTGTATATGTACTCAATACTTGATAGGAGCTCCTTTTGCTTTAATTACTGCCTCAGTTCGGCGTGGCATGGAGGTGATCAGTCTGTGGCACTGCTGAGGTGGTATGGAAGCCCAGGTTTCTTTGACAGTGGCCTTCAGCTCATCTGCATTGTTGGGTCTGGCGTCTCTCATCTTCCTCTTGACAATACCCCATAGATTCTCTATGAGGTTCAGGTCTGGTGAGTTTGCTGGCCAGTCAAGCACACCAACACCATTGTCATTTAACCAACTTTTGGTGTTTTTGACAGTGTGGGCAGGTGCCAAGTCCTGCTGGAAAATGAAATCAGCATCTCCATAAAGCTTGTCAGCAGAAGGAAGCATGAAGTGCTCTAAAATGTCCTGGTAGATGGCTGCGTTGACTGTTGACTTCAGAAAACACAATGGACCAACACCAGCAGATGAAATGGCAGCCCAATTCATCACTGACTGGAAACTTCACACTGGGCTTCAAGCAGCTTGGATTCTGTGCCTCTCCAGTCTTCCTCCAGACTCTGGGACCTTGATTTCCAAATGAAATGCAAAATTTACTTTTATCTGAAAAGAGGACTTTGGACCACTGAGCAACAGTCCAGTTTTTTTCTCCTTGGCCCAGGTAAGATGCTTCTGACATTGTTTCTGTTTCAGAAGTGGCTTGGTAGCCCTTTTCTTGAAGACGTCTGAACGTGGTGACTCTTGATCACTGACTCCAGCTTCAGTCCACTCCTTGTGAAGCTCTCCCAAGTGTTTGAATCAGCTTTGTTTGACAGTATTCTCAAGCTTGTGGTCATCCCTGTTGCTCGTGCACCTTTTCCTACCCCATTTCTTCCTTCCAGTCAACTTTTCACTTAATATGCTTTGATACAGCACTCTGTGAACAGCCAACCATTCCGTAATGACCTTCTGTGACTTACCCTTTTTGTGGAGGGTGTCAATGATTGTCTTCTGGACAACTGTCAGATCAGCAGTCTTCCCCATGATTGTATAGGCTATTGTGTAACCATTTTGAAGGTTCAGGAAACCTTTGCAGGTGTTTTGAGTTGATTAGCTGATTGGCATGTCACCATATTCTAATTTTCAGATAGTGAATTGGTGGGTTTTGTTAAATGTGAGCCAAAATCATCACAATTAAAAGAACCAAAGACTTAAACTACTTCAGTATGTGTGCATTGAATTTATTTAATACACAAGTTTCACAATTTGAGTTGAGTTAGTGAAATAAATGAACTTTTCCACGACATTCTAATTAATTGAGATGCACCTGTATATTAGAGTAGTCAATGTGCAGCTTGTATAGAAGTACAAATTTACTGTCCTCTAAAAATAACTCAACATATAGCCATTATTGTCCAAATAACTGGCAACAAAAATGAGTACACCCTAAGTGAACATGTCCAAAGTGTCAACATTTTGTAGGGGCACCATTGTTATCTAGCACTGCTTTAATCCTCCTGGGCATGGAATTGACCAGAGCTGCACAGGTTGTTGCTGGGATCCTCTTCCACTCCTCCATAATGACATCACGGAGCTGCTGGATGTTAGACACCTGGTGCTTCTCCACCTTCCACTTGAGGATGCCCCACATGTGCTCAATAGGGCTCTGGTCTGGAGACATACTTGGCCACTCCATCACCTTCACCTTCAGCTTCATCAGCACATCTTGGCAGTGTGTTTGTGGTCATTATTATGTTGGAAACCTGCCGTTCGGCCCAGTTTCTGAAGGGAGGGCATCATGTTCTGCTTCAGAATGTCTCAGTACATGTTGGAATCCATGTTTCTCTCAATGAACCACAGCTCCCCAGTACCAGCAGCACTCATGCAGCCCCAGACCATGATGCTACCACCACCGTGCTTGACTGTAGGCAAGACACAGTTTTCTTGGTACTCCTCACCAGGGCGTCACCACACATTCTAGACACCATCTGAGCTAAACAAGTTCATCTTAGTATCATCAGACCACAGGACATGGTTCCAGTAATTCATGCGTTTGGACAGGTTGTCTTCAGCAAACTGTTTGCAGGCTTTTTGTGAGCCAGCTTCAGAAGGGGCTTCACTCTGTGACGACAGCCATGCGAACCAACTTGTTGCAGTGTGTGGCGTATGGTCTGAGCACTGACAAGCTGACCTTCTGCTTCTGCAACCTCTAAAGCAATGCTGGCAGCACTCATGCGTATTTTTTGAAGCCAGCTTCTGCACCTGACGCACAGCACGAGAACCTAACATCATTGATTGACCCCTGCGAGGCCTGTTCCGAGTGGAACCCGTCTTGGAAAACCTCAAATGTGACACTGGCCACTGTACTGTAACTCGGTTTCAGGGTGTTACTGATCTTCTTATAGCCTAGGCCATCTTTGTGGAGAGCAACAATTCTAATTCTCAAATCCTCAGAGAGTTCTTTGCCATGAGGTGCCATGTTGAACATCCAGTGGTCAGTATGAGAGAATTGTACTCAAAGCACCAAATTTTAACTGCTCTAAAACAAGATACACAAATTTGTATGGTCCTGTCAAGCAGACTAAAACATGAACATGATGAATAGGACGTGGCTTTGCATGGTTAAATGAAGTATAGCTGTTATCACTTAGGGTGACTCACTTTTGTTGTCAGCTTTTTTGACTTGATTTGTTGGCTGGACATCCATGATGCAAATCTCCCGTTCCACCACATCCCAAAGGTGCTCTATTGGATTGAGATCTGGTGACTGTGGAGGCCATCTGAGTAAAGTGAACTCATTGTCATGTTCAAGAAACCAGTCTGAGATGATCTGAGCTTTGTGACATGGTGCATTATCCTGCTGGAAGTAGCCATCAGAAGATGGGTACACTGTAGTCATAAAGGGATGGACATGGTCAGCAACAATACTCAGGTAGGCTGTGGCATTTAAACGATGCTCAATTGGTACTAAGGGGCCCAAAGTGTGCCAAGAAAATATCCACACCATTACACCACCACCACCAGCTTGAACCGTTGAGACAAGGCAGTATGGATCCATGCTTTCATGTTCTTTACGCCAAATTCTGACGAATGTCGCAACAGAAATCAAGACTCATCAGACCAGGCAACGTTTTTCCAATCTTCTATTGTCCAATTTTGGTGAGCCTGTGCGAATTGTAGCCTCCGTTTCCTGTTCTTAGCTGACAGGAGTGGCACCCGGTGTGGTCTTCTGCTGCTGTAGCCCATCTGCTTCAGGATTCGACGTGTTGTGCATTCAGAGATGGTATTCTGCATACCTTGGTTGTAACGAGTGATATTTGAGTTACTGTTGCCTTTCTATCATCTCTAACCAGTCTGCCCATTCTCCTCTGACCTCTGACATCAACAAGGCATTTTCGTCCACATAACTGCCGCTCACTGGATATTTTCTCTTTTTCGGACCATTCTCTGTAAACCCTAGAGATGGTTGTGCGTGAAAATCCCAGTAGATCAGCAGTTTTTGAAATACTCAGACCAGCCCGTCTGGCACCAACAACCATTCCACGTTCAAAGTCACTTAAATCCCCTTTCTTCCCCATTCTGATGCTCGGTTTGAACTTCAGCAAGTTGTCTTCACCACATCTAGATGCCTAAATGCATTGAGTTGCTGCCATGTGATTGGCTGATTAGCAATTTGTGTTACCAAGCAATTGAACAAGTGTACCTAATAAAGTGGCCGGTGAATGTGTATATATATATATATTAGTGCTGTCAATGGGGAAAAAAAAAAAAACGAATTAATCGCACATTTTTCTGAAATTAATCGCGATTAATCCCACCTAACATTAAAGTTTTTAAATATACTTTTATATTGCAATAATTTCACAATCTTCAAATTAATGTACAAACAACATAAAGACAGCATATTTTTAATATTTGTTTAATGGAATCTTTAATTTTATGACTGAAGGCGAGTATCACTGATACCAATTAATACTGATTTCCCTATAAAAAGGTTTCCCCCTAATATTTAAC